>JAQFZJ010000175.1:0-51333 GCA_034695645.1 Folsomia fimetaria | reverse complement strand
AGGGGTGTGACCTACGGTGCCCATCTTCGAACTCCCTTCCCAACTTTGTCCCATATACTTATGGTAAAAATTTCAAGCCGATCGGTCCATGCGTTCTTGAGTTATCGATGTGACAGACGGACGGACGGACAGACAGACAGACGGACAGACAGACGGACATATCGATCTTATAAAGGGGTTTCACCCCTTAATAACCGAGCTTATTTGGATTACAGATTTATTGAGTTGTTTTGCTTTTCAAGACATGAGAGCAAATCATCTCACTAACTAATGACCATTTACAAGGCTGGATGAGAACTTGATTAGCGTTTACTATGGATTCGTGATCGGCTAGACATTTGATTCAATTAGAATATACAACGTGACGTGATCATTATCCTATCTTTATTCAAGATTAAGTGAGATTGTGTTCACGCACAAACAGACACATAGCTTGCTTGCATTTGATCCAAGCATTAATAATAAGCAACTTTACAAAGTTTGTGAATTAACTGGAAACACTCACTCACCGAAAGCATTTTTACCCCAACCGGTTGCCCAACAGTTTGTTGGATCATACAAAGCAGTTGATCGGGGTAAACAAATGGTGTCAATGTGAGGTGCCAAAATCGCAGAGGTCTTGAGAAATACTAGAGCAATATCGTTATATAATCCACCACTGTAAAATTGAGGATGAATCACTGTTTCTGATACTTTGATATCCTGGAATTTGATTCAATTTTGAGAATGCATATACATAAACTGTACGGAATGTATTAAACAAGTAATTAAGCATTACTAAATTACATTGCATAATGTAATAACAACATATAAATAAGCACGAACCTGGTAAGGATAAAACTCATTGGTGGACTGCGTATCCCATTCTCCAAGCCGTATAACAAGACTTGACGCACGTTTTCTGTCACACACAGAAAGAAAAAACGAAGGTGATATGAGAATGTATGTGTATGTACATAAACACACACAAGAAAACAAATAAAAAAGAGATAAACAATGGAAATTATGAATTGAAGAAAGTTTTCAATTTCCTTTAGAAACTCCTCCAAGGAGGAATAAATTTGTGAGATTCAATAAGCAATAAAAGACAAGCTGAGCAATTGTAGCTGAGCACCGACAAAAGTTGGTGGGCATAATAATTCTGAATACGCCGTGAACAAATTTGCAACACCAATTTAATGTCACGCACGAATGAGCCTTTTCTATTTTTATGTGCCATATATTTTATCACTTTCTTCTTCTTCTCAGAGTCAGAGTCAGTAATACAGTAATAATGTTTACTCCTGCTCAAATTACCTGGATGCAGGGATAGCTGTAGAAAAGCTGTAGACAATCATCATCATCATGACAAAACTATGCTCATAAATTTTCCATTCATTCCAACTTTTTATGAATTTTGAAACAATTGCATGTTTGTGTAGATTGGAATGCAAAACATAAATTTCGCAAACTTATTAATGTTGCGGACTCAAAGTCTAGACTTTGGCTGGACAGAAGAAAAGACCACCATCGCACAACACAATACAGGAACACACTACCTGACACCATTTACTTTCTTCACGTTAAAAGCAATAACATAATAATAATATATCTGGCTATGATGATTCACCAAAAGATATTCTTATGCCATTAAACATTTATCATTTTAATGGGCATTACTCACTTCAAACAAATTACCGTGGCTAATCCAGCATGTCAAAGACACTCATCATTCATTTCATTTCATTCATATTCGCTAAAAATTGAGAAAATCATGCGCACGTTTTCGTTCGTATGAACAATTCAGAAATGGAATGCAATTTCGGTGTCAAGATGGTATTTCAAGTCGGATAAAAAAAATCAATTGGAATTTCGATCATGGCTGAATTCCAATAATAAAAGTTACCCTTTGACGCAGTGAGCCGCACTTAAGACGACCCTCGGTGTAATTAAAGATGCCCCACACAAAAACGCCAATACCCATTTTCCACGGACTAATTTGGATTCCAGAATAGCAGCCATCCATGGATATTCCCCATATTGAGATTCTGAATCCTAAAATATAAAGTATTTTTTGATCAAGAATGATAAATAACAATAATTTGTTCAACAACGCTTTCTGCTGCGCAACAACATTTTTGCACGTTCAAACTTATTTTAACTAGATTTGACTTCAAGGTGTTCTACAATCCAATCATGTGAATCACAAAAACAAAAAGATCAGTTTTAGTGTGATTCCTATACTTTTTTTGCACACCTAATTGACCAATTTCACTTTGATTGATGTAGTTGATTAAGGTGAAGGGAGAATGTGGTCAAAATAATTCAAGTACCACACACACACTCTCTCGATTTGACTGAACAAAAGGAAAGCTTTTTATTTTCTTGCTAAATTCTATGCGAAATTCCTCACATTTCTGCCAAGTTCCATGTAATGTTATAAAAACTAACCAGGTTTTAAGGTACCCATTTCATCCTTATATGGTAGTGTCTGTATACATAGTGCCACTGCCACCTATTCAGTAGTAGTAATGAATACCAGTACCCATATTATTCATGTACCTATGCATTCCCAAAACATTCCGCATATTCTTAGAGGTATGTTTTGTTTATCATAGTTTAAATTCCAATCGAAAACAATATACTTCAGAAAGGTGTGAAACTGCTTGGCTCAATATTGATTATTATGTATTTGAATTTTTAACATACATACGCAGTTAAGAACATGGTAACTAGGTGAGAGATTTCTCATTCATTTTAACCTACAATTGAAAGCGAAATGTGAGTACTCGCCAAGTTATCAAATAACAAGAGCTTGTAAAAATGTAAAAATAAATAGTTTATTGATTATCACACACTCAATGTTCCCCATGCCATGTATGTACCTCACTTGTGCCATCAATTGAGTGAGAAATCATCATTAAGTAATTCTTTGCGTATAGGCACAATCAACACAGGTCCTTTACTCATAAAACAATTGTTGCTCATCCCATTGAGTAGTGAGTTATGTTAAGAATGCAAATGTTGCTTATTGTATAACGCCTTGAAAAAAGATTCTTCATCGTGAGTTCGGAAATAATATGTATACGTAACATTATTTAATCTTCTCCTTTCTGCAATAGTTGTACGTATGTACACCAATAGCCCAACTTTGTCCCATTATTGCCCAGCATTCCAATCATTTCTTCCGTGCCTCAACAAGTCTGATGAGTTCCTTTTCGTGGAGATCCTAATCGCAAACTGGGCTAAGCTTTGCAATTTTTAATTATAATTTATGCGCTTCCAGTTTTTTATCAAAACAAAGTCCCAAGTACCCGCTCATGAAATGAAATTCTTAATGAAGTCACTACCACCAATAACAATAAGTACTTTAATTCCATAATTGTAAAAACTAGTACTACATGATTCAACCTATATACCTCATCTGCATTAGAATTCTCCATTAATTCGATCAGACAGGATTCATCAACATCGTAAAAAACGAAATTGCGCCATAGCCAATCGGCACCACCATCACTAACACTATACTGGCGACCCAAATTCCCAGCAGCAAGGAGCGGAATTTAAGGATCTTATCTTCACAGTAGTGACATTCGATAATCTCTCAAATAATCTGATTTAATAGGTTTTGAAAATTTACATTCATTGCATCTTTTAATTGCTTCTCAATCTTTGAAGATTATAATATTGAGACCAGACTAAATAAATAAATAATGGCACAACCTTATTTTTCATCTTATTTTGCCCTGTGGAATGTTCATCATAAATAAGAGCGTTTGAATAATATCGCATCTCAACTTTCTCAACAGCATCTTCAAATCTTCACTCAGCTCAAACAAACCTCGTATGCACATAAGAAAGAAGATGATTTGATTATACTTGTATTATAATTCACGTTGAGATTGATTTGATTTGATTTCTGTCAAGGTGCACAACATGGGAGGATTTATTGCTTATTTAATTTATGAATGTGATAGTAGAACAACATGCAGCTTCTATGTAGCGATGATTCGATATGAAATCTGGCTTCTTGTTTTATTTTGAAACTTTTTATAATTTTAAAATATGACAAATTTAATGATTTCCAAAATCTCACCTTGAATCCAAGTATTCTGGCGTTTATTCCGTTAGGGTTAAGAGTGCCACATTGCGGTACAAAGCCCGGTTGGACAGTTATGGGTGGGGAAGTAGGAGCTGGGGTGGGATCTGGAGAAGGTGTGGTTGGTGGAGTTGGTCGTGGATTTCGACAACATACTTCCAGAACAGAGTTACAACCCCATCCGTGGCGTATATCGATTATCGTTACTACCTAAATAATTTAGCAAGGATTATGTATCATCATGTTATTCTTCTGTGCGGTTATATGCAATTCGTGATGCGATTACCTGTCCCTCATCGCACAAATAGTACGGAACGCAGACACAAGAATTGCTTAATGTGCTTGACGTTGTAGGATATGGTTCCGTGGTCCAGTCCCCAAAAGTGTAAAAGCCTCGGCCCTCTGCTTTAACTAGAATCAGTGCATACAACAGATTCTAATATAAATGTTTCATCCAAATGTAAATGTTTCTTAGAAATAGTTAAACATATAATATGCAATTTACAAATTGTTTACAATTATCTAAATTTTGTATTAACCAAATGTATTCGTGGTTGGTATGTACATATACATGTCGTACATACAAGTAAATTGGAACAGGGAACCCTTTTTGCCTTTTGTTGCACAAAAAAATAAACAACTCATCAAACAAATCATTGGAAGGTTAGAATAAAAGCTTCATCGCGTGTGCAGAGAAAAATTGCTCTCTTTAAAATTAAAACCCATACTTTTAAGATTGGAAGGTAAACCCAAAGAAAAATCTGGTTTAATTTTTTTATATGAAAATTAGTTGATTTAAGTAGAACAAGTCTTGATAAATATTTGCCCACTCGTTTCTGGATGAAGATGGGTCTCCTCCTCTGCTGGTCTCACCTCATTTAGCATGCTTAGTTGAATATCTCTGATAATACAGATTGACAGCAACAAAGTTACAATAGTAGCAACATCAACTATATACTTAATTGTAATAAGTATAGTAGTAGATATTTTATACATTGTATGCTACGCTACACCTGTACTACTAAAGAAAGGGCAAAAGTGATCATATTATTTCATCGTATATTTCTTACGAATAAACATTGCATGCGCTTAAATTATCTCCTTGTACAAAAGGGCTGCTGCAGTTTTGAACTGAGTCGACAATTATCATCTTGGCATAGCAATTGCAATACAATATTTAAACCGTAACAAGAAACAACAAATGTGGGGAAGGCTGTTGCAGTAATTAGAGGGGTTGCCGACGATGGTTCGCAAATGAGCAACAAATTTGCATCCACACACATCCAATTTATTATGAGATCAGGCCAACAAAAATATTATCAGAGCAGACTTAACTGGGCATAACCGTCTACTTCTTGTCCGTGAGTTGCCCATCACATAAAATATCGTTTTGCCATAAATTTCAAATAATCTCAGAACGAACCAGTTGGTCTTCGTTGTTTCGACCTCATTGAGATGCAAACATATTCAAACTATCGCACTTTTAATTAACATGAGCTTCTAATGAGTTCATTCCTGTTAAATAAATGGGAACAGTAACTTGGGTTGTTAACAAAATGCTACATTTTACATTGACAGAACAAGAAGAATGATATTAAACGTAAATTATGAGTTCTTCTGTATAGACCAAGGATCATAAATGAACATTAATTGGCTCGTAGTTTTCCAAAGGTTTATGCAAATTAAAATAATACGCACGCATTGAAGGAAGGAATTTCTGTTTGAATTCATCATCCTTCACCTGTTACACTGCCTACATTCACTCTTGGGAGTTCCTTCGTTGGTTTCGTTTACCTTGTGCAGGTCATTCTGGAAATGCTTGTATATACAAAAAAACAATACCACCTTCATGCTTTACGACATAATACCTACCTGCCTTTGTTCCTTCTTCCTTGTTTTCACCACCCTGTTGCTCAGTTTGCGATGTCGCATTCTTCCCCTCTGCACTTTCAACAGGGTCCGTCCAAACCCACCCCGACGATGACCGTGCTTGTCGCCCACTTTCCTTAATTATTGGATCAGATGATAAATCAGTCTCGGCTCCTCGTTCAACAAATGAAACGACTGAACTTTTGGATAAGTCATCTTTTTCTACGGATGCATCTTCTCCATCCAAGAAAGTGGATTTGGTTATGATGATGCTGGTACTTGGTGATGAAGTGGTGTTGCTGGTGTTGTTTGTGGTGTTAATAATGCTGCTAATCTCTTTTCTAGTGATGGTGATTGCCCCACAAGACGAAGTAACAAATAATAGCAACAACATCAACACTAAAATCTGCTGCTCAAGTTGGCGTAGAAAAAGTTTGAGATGAAAATGAGGGCTCATTTTATTATTTTTTGTAGCTATTGAAATCTTATGAAATGTCTTAGAGCTTGGAAGTTTAGAATTCCGATGATTTGCTATCATGTGAAAGTAGGGTTAGATGAATGAAGAAAGATTCAGATTACATAATTTAGTTTTTGTTTCACTACACGAGTATATCAAAGACAAGGATGAGAACAAGTTCACCAAAAGTACGAATCACATCACTTACACCTCTAGAATAGAATAGACCGGATTCCATACAATTTCTGAGATGGGTATGTATGCTAATGTTGTCAGATTTTGACTTTTATTTGACGATGAAAAAACTGTAGCAGGTACTTTTCAAGAATGCAGTTCATCCAGAAAAAGTTGGCTCTGTATTAGAAATTTCAATTAAAGAATTTGAAGTAAATCTTGCATGGAGTAGGATGGCGAAAGTTGGTGTTGACTGTAAGACAAAAGAATTAAGTATGTGAGGAATTTAGGGAGAAAAGTCCATTTATAGAGAAGATTGATTCACGTTTTGGGGTCAAAGAAACACAAGAATCCATTAGTGTGCAAGATGGTTCGATGAATTGATTTGCTGTCGATAACAAGAGAATATACACTGCTGATAATCTCTTACTTGTCCGATCAGATTCAAAATTTGGAGAAAGGTTGCCCACATTAATGGTTAATTTAGCACAAAAATTGTCCAAGTAGGTCTCTCAATGACCGAATTCTGTCAAATTCACTTGTTATTTATTAAGTAGTCATGATGTTCTGAGAAGTAAAACTGATATGAACTTAACTTTAGATCAAACATAACCCAATAATTGCAAATCAGATTTTAAGCTATTGCAATGTGCAAGTGTTTTATACCTTCCAAATGCAATGTGGACAATAATCGACAAATTCCTTCCTTCCGGATATTGGCAAAATATCTGTATAGGCAATTTGTTCGCATAAGCCCAAATGCATTATTAAAATTAAGGTTCCAAACATTGTCCCAGATAGTGGATTTCGGGTAAATATAACATGGAAGAACCTTTCCTTTGCCACTTGGAAATGAAACCAACTCTACTTTCACTCAATTTGTCCAGCAGTCGTGACAGTTACATGCAATCGTGATCCATAATTAAACCGATTTTGCTCATGTTCCCTCAATGCATTATTCAAAATTCACTTTCATCCTCAATTCAATGAAAATAAAGTCCAGAATATGTCATCATGATTTTTAGGTCATTTTATTATCTTCATTATCTGAAGTAGGTCCTGTAATTAGTAGAAATTCGTCGTATTACTCAAATGTATTTCTGTCCCTTCATATACTTTAGCTACGTGTTATTATCATTGAATGCAATTGAATGATAGGAATCAAAACATCAATCAATTTCAATTGATTTATTACTATACACGAGAAAACTGCATGCGCATGCAATCAGTAAAGTTTGGGTAAATGTTGCATTAATGTAATGTTCGTTGCTATTTTTAATCCATATTTGCTGCATTGGATGACTTATCTTAGATATTAGAGGAGCTCAATTACTTGGTGACATGCAAACTTAATAAGAAATAAATTGGCTTAGACATGAGTCCACATTCAATGCTGACTTGCGATAACATCTAACAAATCAAAAGTTTATGCAAAATTATAAGTTTTACTACAACTTGTTACTACTTCCGGGTGACTTTCGAGGATGTTGAGTTAATGTGTGAAAGTTTAATCTATATATGCTATTGAGAAATGTTATAGTGTTATTGAAGCATTATGATATGTGGAGAAAGTTCGCCAACAGTTCCTAATTTTAGTTATTGACAGAAAAAATTATACCATTTAAAGTTATTGCTTGATCCTTGATATTTTTCGTATTTTCCTCAATTCCTTACATTGAAAGGGTAGATGCTATCACATCACACCTGAGACTAATCGTCGAATTTATCGATAATTTGGTAAACCTAACATAAAATAATGGTGATACAACAATTAGTGACTCGAACATTTCCTATTTGTATTGACATAATATGCTTTAATTTCTCAAGTCATAATGAATCTTATTGGGCCTGGAATCTAAATGTGTCAGTAAGCAAAAGCAAAACGACCTTAAATTCACCTAAAGGTTTGAAAATAGGGCACAAGGTTTCTCGGTCATAAAAAATGAATGTGGCGGCATTCAAGGAAGGAAACATGGAATTTAGGGCGATCGCTTGGAACATTTGGGACCATTGCATATATAACGAACTTTATTAAAACAATAATTAATTCTTTCGATGCAATACTTAAGGGAAATGGAAAATGCCCAGCGGTATAGCGGATACTTGGGTGGTCTGTGTCCTCTCTCATCATTACGTATTATTATACGAACATTGCTTCATTGCACACATGCTGCAACTATTTGTGGTTTCGACGCAAGAAGTTGTTTGATAGTAAAAGTAGTATTATATTGGCACAATGCTTACATGCTTTAGTGTGCAATTTGAGCACTTTCTTTGAATTATCACAATAAATCATCATGAGAATTTATGAACTGCGAGGAATCACAAAAAAAGAAGTACTTTGGGTGCTAATTACATCATTGTCAATAATACAGATTTCCTCCATCATGACGACACAATATAATGAATGATTTATGGGTGCAACACACAGAGGAAGGGATCGAGGGGGGAAGGACACAACCCAAAATTCCACTTGGTCCAACAAAATAATCAAGCTGATTGAATTGAATCCAATGTTGTCACGCTGGCGACAAAAATATTGTTCAATATAAGCAGCAATGTTCATTTAATGCTCTTGTTTGCGTTTCTTTCTCTCTCTTCCACTTACTTTTTCTTTACACAACCTAACCTTTACAGCAGCAATAATATAAGAAGACCCTTCAGTCAAAGATATGTACTGAATTAAAAGTTGAAGTCATTTCCGATCCCGACCAAAAAAGAAGAGACGAGATGACGAGTATTAGGTCTCATTGCCGTTGATCTTGAAATAACTCCCTGTCATCTAACCCAGTGATGTGACTACTATGTATGTATGGGTATATATGTGGTGTGTGTCTGATTCTGACCATTTAATTCAGAGACTTAAATTTTGGTTGGTTTGGTGGTGAGTACTTTTTCACGATAAAAAGCACACAATCAACCTTGATCTTAAGGGAACAACATCTGTGTCCTTGTGGCCCAACTCACTAAATAAATTTCTTTACAAGGCTCATAAAATGGGCTGGCATTTGCACTTCATTTTTAAGTCATGATGTTGCCCCATCATCCCCACCCTCCTGTACAACAGCTATAGATAATAGCTCAACGGGATTAACAGAAGAAATCGGGTTAGCTTAGGTTATTGGATGAGTGGGCAAGCTAATGGCCAAATTGTGCACTTCTTTTTCCACCTCTTAACAAATCCCTGTCGGCGTCTTGCTTGTCTTCTTCCCATTGAATAGCACGAAAAAGAAATATGAAACTGGCTGACTTTGGTACAATTTGTGGACTTACACAATACCTCTGTCTCTCTTGAGGAGGACTTTCGTGGTGTGATGGATGAATTGCAACACTAAATTCAAAACAATTCTTAAATCCACTCACCATGCAATAACTTTTGACTTTGATCTTCTCTCAGACCCGCAGGTTCTGTTTACTTCAATACCAGAAACCAGAAACAATTTGGTGACATTTATTTATTTAATGGAAAGAAGGAAAAAAGGAGAGAATAAAATAATTTAGAAGTCTGTTGACGATTCCTCCATTATTCGTATGATTCTGGGCGATGCTGGTCTCAATTGAATTGTACATTATTATGACCCATCCTATTCTAGAACTTCACAAAAGGACAACAGAAGTATATTAAGTAGTTATATCAGGTATTGTCCGGAGCAGTGTTCTTAATATAATAGTTGTTTGCATAACTCCACATTTCAGAATCATTTGATATTGGGTTATGTATCATCTTCAATAAATATAACGGTCTGAAGGGCGTGAAAAAATCTTGGAAAGGGACTATCTGTCTATAATATATTATAGTACCTCACGAGATGAGACCCTTTTCCATTCAATTTAATTAGGTGGCAATTTAACACCTTGGATTTCTAAGAATTAACCAAAATCTCGACATGCATTGGGTCCCTTACCACATTTATTTTTTTCATGTATAATATGTTCCTGATACAGATTTAAGAAGGAATGGTGGAATGGAGGAAAGCATGAATGCTAGCGACCTAATCTCAACAAGTGTGTACAGAACAGACTTGTAGAAATTCCCCATTATTATATTTTCATAGTTTGTTGGATGGAGCAGCAGGTCCTATTCACCAACCACCACTGTGCACGGGGATGATGATAATGATGACCTTCGCCAAGCCCAGTTCCGCCACCAGCAGAATAAAAGGTTGTGTATTATTTGATATGATTTATGGGCCAGGAGGACTCCTTTTGCTTTTTTAAGTAGTTTCGGCTTAAGAAGAAGAGTGAAATTGAAGAAGTTGCTCGCTCAGCCCAAGTCAAGCCGATAATCGAGGAAAAGTTAAGTAAGGCTGCTATGTATGTATGTATGAGTAAGTGGAAGGGTGCAGTTTCAACTCTTCCTTCGGATTCCTTTGGCGTTTAGCAGCTGGAATGTTGCTGTTTGCACACATAACATCTATAAAAATATATAAAAGGGTAGCCACCACTGCCCACCAACTTACCAAACAATAACCATGATGAAGGATTAAAATAAAACGCCATGGTGTGCATTATGCATGCTTCTTGTAATTCAGTATCCTATGTCAAGATGGACTTATTGTCCTCATGAAATGATGATGGCAGGGCAATCAATCTACTTATATCCTGTAGAAACACCACAGGACATTGGTACAATTTGCAAAACTCGAAATGAAACTATTCTGCATAGTATGAACTCCCCCACTTTGATAACTCAATGCATACATTTCTCACATATTATGTATTCTGTCTATCTTTTTCGGTTTCCTATAACAAAACTCTTCGTGTTCAAGTTGACATATTGCACTGCTGTGATCTTGACAATTATCCATGCTTACATCCAAATACCAAATACAACTCCTTAGGTCAGGCGAGAGATGAGAAGTCCCGGGGTTTAACAGCTTCTCCACATATCTGACGCCTTTGTCTCTCACTATTTCTGTCATTTCATCCCAGAACAACATTTCCCACCGAGTAAAACATACAACAAATAACTAGTTAAACTATATGGAAAACAAGGGATGCTACAATCTTAGCATGTATGAAGCAAGGAGGTATGTGCATTGTGCATTCATTCAAGGGAGTCGGGTAAAGATTAAATTCATGAAAGTAATACCACTAACTTGTACTCTTTTCCAATCTGTTCACAAAATCTTTATATCGTGACCACAGAGTTTCCTGCAGTCAACGCATGTTTTCTCTTAATAATATTCTGGTCACTTGAATAGGCTACGAAATTTTTCATAGCCACCTAGAAATTTGACAACGAAGGGAACACAGTTCATTTTCATTTTATAAGTAAATTAATCGTATACATACAGCAAAGAAAATGGTGGGAGGTTAACAAGATGAAACAAAAAAGTAATTTCTACAAAACAAAGGATTTCAACACATGCTTTGTAATTACTTGAATAAGTAAGAATACATCTCAGTATTCAAAGGCAATTCATTAATTAGCACGTTGCTACCACTTTTCGTTATACTCCACATGCAAAATGGAAAGCATCAAATTTCCATTCCGTACAGTAATTACTGAATGATTTCAACATTTTGTTGACTATATGGTTAATTTTTTAGTGTTTATATCTGGAAAAAGTTCTCAATTGTAAGAACAAACAATATTTGTCCCTTAAACTCTCCTTATTATAAATAGGAATCCATTGATGACACTTGTTTTCGTGTTGAAGAACAGGCGAACCCATTATACTTGACCTGACTCAATTGAAGAGATATCACATAGACAGACACAATATCAATAATATGGATGGACCCATCAAGGAAACCACCCACATTCAAACACACACACGAATAATGTCAATGACGAAAAGAAAGGACTCATTCAATTTTCCTCAATGAAGTAAAAATCAAGCAAAGTCGTCTTAATTTTTACCATTTCGTTGTCGTCGGCAATCCCGACCTTTTTACACAACACCACATTTTTTACAACACAACTCCATATGAGAATAGAATGTACACAAATTTTCGTTCATTCATCCCAGCCCAGATAAATAATAGTATCAGTAAATATTTCCCTTGCTTATTGCCCTCTCCTAAAATATTGGACATATATACATTTTTGTTTGTAGGTGGTATTTAGTCGTCTCGTCCTGAGTGTAGTGTGTGACAGACGAAATATCTTTGTAACAAATATCTACAACCCAATTGTTCTCGCTTTTACTTGTGCCAAACAAGTAGTTGGGAGTTATGGCATATGCATAAAGTTCCTCTAGGGGGATATATATTATGCCAAATACACAGTTTTTTGACGGAATACTAAACCTTGACAAGAAATATAAGTCCTTTTCATTTATTTATCCTCTTCTTCTTCTTTCTTAGTCGGTTCTCTCAATTGCACATTATTATTGCCCGCTTCAGCAGTCTCATTAAGTGTGGCTTGTTAAATTCCGTGAATGAATGGGACAGCTTCTTTCCAAACAACTCCAGAACAAAAAGTCCCAAACAACACACACAAGCAACAAGAGACGAGATTTTGTGAGTGCCCACAATATGTACATATGTAACTACATAAGAAGCAGTAGTTTGCATGCATATATGAGTTTATGGCCCATGCTTTATTATTATGCTCATATATGGCATTGCATTATATTGGTTGGAACAAACTGGTGTGAAATTTACTACGAGAGAGAACCAAGTTTGGTTTTAAAAGCATGAATGAAAATGGATGAATGAATGGAAGGAAAGAAAGAAAGAAGAATGGAATTTTGTATGTAAAAGTGACTGTGTGGGATGTGTGTTACAAGTTTCGTCATATACGCAATAATAATAATCATAATATTCGAACTTTGACCACTTTTTTTTCTTTCTCGGCAGATTTAATTCTTTTTTCTTTGTTAGGTTAAACAGTCGCATACCTACATACATTTCTTCTTCTGAAAAAATGTGGGCCGAATTGGAGATTGGATTGGATTTAGAACGTAAAAAATCCGAAATTTGTATATGGATTCATGTTAAATGAAGCACAAAGAGAAATATGAGCACAAGTTGGAAAGAATGAACATTTTTGTACTTAATGAGATGAAATACAATGCACAATTAGGAATGACGATTTGAATATTTATGAATGAATGAATATTCTGGACTGGACTGGACCAGAATCAACCACCTCAATTATTATTATTATTACATCATCTCAAGCAGAGGAGTTATTGTTCCAGGTGAAAAATACATTAATCCACGTTATTTTTTTCTTTACGGAATTATGAACCCCAACCGAAAATTAGAAAGATGAGAAAGAAGAAGATGAGAATTATTGTTTTTTAGTGAATGAATGAACAACTCCAATTATTATTTCATTCAGAAATGTTAGAGTGTGCATGGTATGGTTGGTATGATATGGTATGTATTCATGTTATGGTGGGAAATATGTTAAGTGAAAAACTGGAACAGTCAACAAATTATGGGAGATAATATTGTTGTGCTCTGCCCTGTCAGTTCAAACAATGAATCTTCTTTTTACTCCAATTCCTAACTAAATCTGAATGAGGAGAGAACGGGATAACACGAAATATCTGTATACACTTATATTATGCTCAGAAGCATACTAATAATTGTGTTGTGGAGGGTATGGTGGTTTGGTTGTTGAGGACCATGATTATTATTGTTATACTTTATATTACATAATATTATTATTATCTCGTCTGTGGCTTGGATACCCCACAGATGATAAAAATGATTGGTTTCTTATGCATGATTAACTTCATTCATGCGAACAGAAAGCTGGTCGGGTTATAATGTGTATGTGTTACTTTTATGTGTGCCCATTCATATTCATATTCCAAACTAATATCAGATTTGGGAAGTGTAACAGCTTTTTATTCTGGATTATTATAAGCAAGCAATAACATACCTTTGTAAACGAGAAAAACAGAGAGTGAATGAAATCTCAGAGTTTGGAGGAATGAGACACTCTTTGTGGCTCTCAATGTAATAATGATTGGGTTTGACTATTATTAAAAAGAATGTGCTTTTTCTCTCTTTCTAACAATCCAGAGTCACTTATAGAGGGATTCTCCCCTATATCCGTAAATATCTCATCATCAACAACATTTCTGTTTCGGTGCAAGAAGAAGATCGACACCATCATCTCACCTCATTCCTGCACTTGGCCATCCAATTTAC
Organism: Folsomia fimetaria; assembly: GCA_034695645.1. Lineage (NCBI taxonomy): Eukaryota > Metazoa > Arthropoda > Collembola > Entomobryomorpha > Isotomidae > Folsomia > Folsomia fimetaria. The sequence continues at coordinate 36,640 of JAQFZJ010000175.1, read as the reverse complement.
TGAACTGTACGCATTATTTGTATGTATCGTTCATTCTAAAACCATTCTTTGCACCTACTTACTTATTACAATGCATCTCTGTATCTGTACTGGTGCACTCAGGCTGACGTGGGAATAATAAAGTGTATAAAATAAGAGCACACAGAAGAACTGGAGGTAAGGTGAGGATATATACATTTGTATAATATGGTAGTCATTCACTACAGTTACTCACAATCTTATCGGAAGAACACGTCTTTTCACGTAATTATGAATTAGTTGAAATTTCTCTGAAAAAAACACAAGAATTTCTCAATTGTTTAGTTAGGGACCACATCTGCCCTAGCTTTTGAAAGAAGGTAGAGAAGAGAACCTTGCTCTGTCCAACCCCTTCATTTCACACAATATTCATAAATGCTCTTATCTTATTTGTCCAGACTAGAAGAAGAGATTCAGCTATAAAGGTTTACCTAGTGCACTGCACTCAACACACAGATCTTATTCATTTGGTACGGTCTCAAACAAGTCAAATCATACCAAAACTTGTTTAGAATGAATCAGAGTTGAACTGTAGTAGCGGCTTCTCTCCATTCTTAAATTGGATGGAGAATGAATTAAGAAGGAGTTTGTTGGTCTTATCGTATCTTGTACAAGGGTTGTTATAAGGAAAAAAGATAAGTTAAGTTAGGTTGAGGAAGGTAGACTTTTTCAGGTGTAGTTATGGTCGATTCAGTCTGACTCTCCTCATTAAAAAGTGCACGATGTAAGGTGCAGTAGGAAATGAGGGCACTAATTTATTTTTCTGGGGTCAAAGTAAGACAAGTGGGCGAAATTAGGATAGCAATTTATAATATGGATCGATATTTTTGGAAATTCTGGTATATCACCATATTATGGTATATGACCAAATCGACAAAGTGATCATAAAAAACTGCAGGGATGTTGACTACATTATGTATTCCTCACATGCAGTAAAAAGACAGTCAAAGTAAAAAAAAAAGAGATTCATATGGGAAAATATTGAGAGTGAAAACGTTTAGGAATGTTGATTACAGATTGTCACATCATTAATGTGGGAGGCAGACAACAATTTTCCAACCCATCATTATTACTTTTTCTTCTTCTTCTTTCTTCTGTGAAATGAATCAAGAAGAAGAAAAGGTATGCAGCAACTCTGGATAGAGGTGGACTGGACAATGCAATATACAAAATGAACAGGAAGAAGGATTATGTACGTTATTGTTGAAATTGAAACATTTTATTCATATTTTATTGGTCTCAATTCTCAAACCCAAACCAAGAAATTACCACTTGACAATAAAATTGCTCACAAAGAAGAATAAAATTTCTGTCCAAATAGTTTACAAGTCATATTGAAGTCATGTCAAGTGCGCGGATGTGAAAATAAATTCGATCCTACTTCCTTTGTCAATTTGTACACAATTCCTGTATTTCCTACCTTATACACACATCCTCCATCCTACAACCGGTTCATTTATGAATGCATCAAACTGTTGTGTTGTGATATGTCTATTATTAAGTATTACACATTTGGATCAAATATTCCCATGAATTAAATAAATCATCCTCTCTCCTCTCGTCAACCACACTTTCTCACAATTTCCAGCTTAGTCTTGTCAATGGGTTGTGTAGTGGTCAATTATTATCAATCTATCAATAGGATTATAAGACAGCAATGCATTCAATGAAATGACCAAAACCATAATAACCAGACTATTATTGCCATTGACTTGACAATACATTTTTGGAGTGGAGTTGACCAGACTCAACTCTGATGTCGCTTGTCTGCTTATGTAGGATCAATCTTTACACTTCAACAAAATTGTATTATACTGTGCTTAATAATGTGTGTGTATGTTATATTACCTATATATCTTTTCATAAGAGCTGGGTTTAGTTTGCAGGAAAGAAGGGAGTTATATCATCATATGATAGTCAGTATATAAACCTTTAAAAGTGTATAGCAAATGGGACAAAAGGCTACTTTGCCTCAAGTATCCACTTGACTTTTGCTCCTTCAGGAACATGTCTGAGCAAATATTGTGTGATTATTATTGAAGACTTGTGAAATAATACAGCGTTTAAGGAGGAAAGTGTCTGCTTCTTTGGAGGAGTTCCCAGCACAAGCAGCAGCAACATTCATTCAATTCAAGGCCTTTAAAAGGTTGCTTGCTTGCAAAGGTCAACAGTAAAGTTGGATGTGATATTATTTGCCCCATTTCCGGTTCTTGTGTGGGTGCGGCGCTCTCATTCATTCATTCCAAACCCAGATTTATTGGCCATCCATTCACCATCACCACCATACGAACTTATATGGATGTGGATGTGTGTGTATGTGATTCGTGAACATCCTCAGACCTCATCGTGTGCTTTGGTGACTTATTACAATTAGTTGTTCCTTTTGTTACTTCACTGACACAAATAACCCTTGTTCACATATATCTACAGAAATTCTAGCTTGGTTATTACTACTATTTCCACGAATGGTCAAGATTTCATGAATGAACGGAAATGCCGTTGAAATGCTTTCTTTGTGCAAAGAAACTATTAAGCTTTTATTAATGTATACATATGTGTGTGGTTACAATACACTATATATTTATTACATAAAATTGTGATTTTAGGGTTTATGACATTTAAATCGGTTCGATTAACATAAAATAAAATCATTATCAACATTGGTATTTTTAACTCGTGCCTAACTCTTGATTTGCAAAACCCTGTATACAGGGTTATACTCGTAAGTTAAAGTTTAAAGAGCTTCTCTATCTTCTTTTAATTCAATAAATCAAAACTTGCTTTTATTGTTGTGCAGATGAGTACATCTAATTGGAAGTGCCTTGATCCCATCTGTCTGCCTCAACTTGGTTATTTTGTCTCCCAAAAAAAGTGGCAAACCAGAGCTGGTTGGATAGAGGCAATTAAACCATTTGTTTCATGCAGAATACCAGTTGTTGCTCAATTTTTGTTTCGTTTCTGACAATTGGCAGCAGGTGAAGTGGTCACTCACTGATTTTATTATGATCAGTAATTAAAGTCGAGACTCCAGACGGATCATCTCAGTCAGGTTAAGAATGTTGCAAAAAAGTTGCAATTGTTGCGCACCTTCTCTGAAAGGAGGTAACAGGTGGCAAGTATCAGTAAAGAGGAAATCAATGAAATGAAATAAGCACTCCGTCCGTCCGTAGACCTGTGACTGACACCCGAAGTGATCAACAAAGAGGTGGATAACTGATTGGCTTTGTTTCAACTGAATCTCACTGTTCTTCATGTTTTAAGAGAGGTGCAAATTCAATGCAAATTCAAATAAGCTTTGCACTGGATTTCAAATGCAAATCTTGTTTCTTTTTGCAAGCTGGCTGAAAAGTGATGTAAAATAAAGGAGACAGCATATGCTCCTGGCTAGCTGTCTGCTTGGCTCGTGGACAGGACAACTTTCTTGTCATCTTCATTTTTGATTTGATTTTGCTGTTGATTAAATATATCATGATTTCTTTTTCTTTTTCACTTCAAGCAGAATTTGGAATTTGATAGATTAAAAGCCTACGCTATTTAATATGCTCATCTTTTAATCGAGAGTGCATAGAAACACAAAAGTTAGGGGCTAAACTCAATGATAAAATTAATATTGTGCAATAAAATAAAAAAATGGTTAATTATGATGTTATACTTTTAAAACGTAACTTTCCATACGAAACCAAAACAACAATTATTAGTAATACAAATTGCAATTTCCAACGAAGTCATTTTATTCAACTTGTAAGGAATCTACCTGATTTGTATGTAATGCGTTATTCTAGTTGATTGTGTTGTGAGTTCAAGAATTGACGCTGATTGGAGTCAGTGTAAATGGGTTGTAGTATGTATTCACCAAACTGGCTTAGTGTGCATTTTACGGTTTACCTTTTATTCTTTTGATCTAATTCTTTGAAGGATCTATTTAAGTTTTTATACAAATAATTGTGATTTGATTTAATTCCTCCGAAAATGAGTCATGCGTGCTAGTTAAGTGATGGAGACTGGAAGTAAAATCTACCTTCCCAGAATCCAGCAAAGTGAAAATGATTAAAGATCAAAGACCTGCAGCAACCAAATTCCACACTGATTTTGCCACCAACCAACAACAATAATCAGACTCTTTACCAGGAATGTAGGAACCTCAAAAGTTAAAATGAATCTTGGGCGCATCTGATCATAACTCAGACTTTACCTTGTTATTCTGCCAGCCTATTTTATGCCATGAAGAGCAATGTCGGGCAGTAATCAGGTCATTAAAATGTTGGAAATTACAAAGCAAAACTAATAAAATAAGTTTTAAATAAATGGTGAGGAACAAGGAGTGATGACTTGGGCAAACCATTTCTCATTTAAATTATGGGTCATCTTTGCAGCTTTAAAAGAACATAAGAACACAAGTCCAGTTACCCACGACAGCAAGCACTTACATTTTTAGTTTGAGGTGGTAGGCACTCCTACTGATAATTCAAAGTGCTCCTCTTCTGACCTTTCCCCCTTCCTTTTGATCTTCTTCTGTAGGCAACTCATAATCGTAAATATTGGCTCTGTCCAAGTGTTTGTAGGAAGCTCCTCTCCTTAAAGTATAAGTAAATGAACAATAAGGAGGTATTTCGTTTGGTTGTTTGGTTTGCTTGCATGGTAAAAATAATCCTCCATCAGAAAATAAATGATAGTAAGTAACGTGCCAAAGGAGTAGAACGATTTGGATTCTTGAGTGAAGGGATTAGGTTTAGTTTAGTTGCTTTGTGGGATTGTCTCACAAAGAATTTTGGAGAACAAGTCTTCTTATACTTACGACGGATGGCTGGCTATAGCTATGTGGTAGAGTTTGGCGTATTATGGTGGTAAACTCCCGGGTATCCTCCCCTTTACTGTTCTACTTAAAAGAAATAGGTCGTTCCTTGGTTGATTGCAGTGTAGAGGAAAAACATTAATAAGGTATTTGTTCTTTCGTGATTTGGACCGTCGTCAGGCTCGTCATAAATTTAAAATTGAGTCATAGATTTAACCCCATATTTCACCAGCAACACACCTTCTTCTCCGTTTACAATCATACCAAAACATCTAAAGATTGAACGAATATGTAGCGTATTGTATTTGAATATTTAAATAAGGCCAGTTCATAATTTCATGAAAACTGTATGCGATACGATATACAAATTTACCAACTGCATTATATACTTGTACTGATATATAAAATTACGATTACGAATAAAAATGTAAATCTGAAGATTCCCCCTCCCGGCAATAAAGGCAATTGATCATATCGGCATCCCATAAAATGGTGCATGTGTAATGAACAACAAGCAATTTTCAATTTCTTGGTCGCGTGCATAATTCAGAGCTTTCAAATTCTTTATGTTGATCATTGATGTTATGTTCATCAGGTGGAAGATGAGGGTTGAGGTGGATTAACCGTTCTTCTGATTACCTACGGGCTCGTACTTAATACTACTACACATTTTAAATTGAAGTTGTATGCGCCAGAAAATAGATATAGAACCCGCTATCTTTTCAGTCTCTCTTTATAATAATAATTCATGCTGGCAGCTATTTTCAACGGTATTTGTAAAAATTCCAGCCACATGACCGACCACACTAACCGAGATATTTTTATTAGATCTACTAAGAAATCAATTCCATACTTTCTCACTTGCTCGTAATAATGCTTGTTTGTCCTTGCATGATCATTTTTATAGGTGAGTAGAACAAGGTTACCAAATATCCTTTAGTAATAGTATAACACCTTTCTTATACAAATGTATTTATTCTGGATATCATGATTTACACTCAAATTTTAAAATATATGCAATGGATACAACAGATTTGAATCTTGACTGATTCGTTTTTGTTCACAATTTGAATTTAGAGATTTATCAACAAGATCATTTCAGCTCTAAAACATGATTCACTTATTATCACTCGTACGTATTGTTGCATTGTATTCTTTGGCACGGTCAGTGGGTATAAATAGATTAATAATAATAGTGTCCAGACAGGTGGTGATGAGATTATGCATCTTTTATGATGATGTAAGAAAAAGTTGAAAATGAAAAAGTTTAAAAATTGAAATTGGGCCGTGAGTTTGCAAGAAAATAAGAAAAATGGATAATTGGAGCAAGGTCATATAATAGTAACACTCAGTTTCAAGTTGGTGAGGCAAGTATTAACAGAAAGTGTAAAAAACTACTAAAAATTGAAATTTAACACATATTCTGTAAGTTTTTAACCGATGCATTTATATTTAAGTTTAAATGCTTGCATGGAGTTAGAGAAAATTTTAAATTGAATTATCTCCAATACTAAGTAATGATGTAACAGTAAATTCATGCATATACATTTGCGATCAAAGATTAAACTGATGAATCAATGAATTTTCACGTTACTTCATGCTTTGGAAATCAGCAGCTTTTCATTTGAATGAAACAGATTTCTAGTTATTATGCCATCATTCATATGTGTTTCTTTTCATCCATGATTAAGATTATTACGGACCGGCTCTTCTTTGACGTGGTTTTTCCCACCATTCATCCCACCCCGAAGTTTCAATTTGCAATTGCGATTTATATTGATTACAATTTATACACATTTTGTGGCTAAAATGTAGTTGATTTTTGTGGTGGATGCATCAGCATGGAGAAATATGTACATGGTTATAACATTGCTGACGTTGCTTATTATGAGGCAAACCAAAAATCTCATTTCAGCCGTCATCCACTTAATAATACTCTCTTGAATTCAATTTTGCCTCATTTCTTGGAAGGATTTTGAGTTTCTTCATTCAAAATTTCTTCAAAGGTTGACTAGAAATGAGATATTATTGAAATGATGAAAATTGAGCAAAACTTGTTTTTGGTAACTGAACTTATTTAAAATGATAAAGTGAACATGACCAGACTTATTGGTTGAATAAGTAAGTATTATTATTGCTTGTCATTCCCACACCTTCAACATCATCCATTCCATTGAAGCAACTATCTAGGAGGTAGATTTCACATGAAGATTTGTAACAAGAAAGTTCGGCAATACTACTCGTCCTCTCTTTGTCCAGATGTTAGCGAAATATTCTGACACGTATTATTTTATAGTTGACGAACATTAATGATCCCATGTAAATCCATTTGCAATGTGAATGCAAGGTAAAGTCGAAAATTGGACAAAGAGAGCACAGGTTTGGGATCAAGTAGAACGAAGAACTGTGTCTGTTTCTTAGCTTTAATTGTTCATTTGTCCCGTGGAATCCTTTGTTTAAAGTCCCGTCCGTCCAATCCACACCTTCTCTGATTTTTACAAATCGGTTTGTTTTGTTACGCTCAATTTCTTGAGTATAAGTTCCCCATTGACAGGGACAATGGACTCACACCCCGAGAGACACTATATTCCTTCTCTTAGGCTCACAGGCTCCAAAGAGTCCCAATTGTTAAAGTTCAGAAGGGACGGCCAATGAGGCACCAACACACAATAAATGGACTGGACTCGCTCCCTGTGAGATGACCCAGACTATTGTTCCCTTCCTTTTAAGACTATTTGGACCTCCACTTGTTTCCTCACTTGCTCTCTCTGGAACAATTCTGCCCTTCTTGGTAATTCAGGGAATAAACATCTTTTCTGCAAGATTGCTTTATTTTATTACGGCAACTTCCTTCTCTCTCTGTTCTTCAACCCTATTTCTGTTCTGTGCCATGAGAGGAACAGGAACATACAATCGGTAAATTGACATATATTCATAAACTACTCCAAGTTAATTATTATAAACTACCGATAAATATTGTGCATAATGGACCTTTCTTTCTTATACTTGTCATTCCAGACGAGAGTGACAATTCTCAAATTCAATACCAAGCAAATATCAACAACATAAATTTAATTAACGCAAAATTGACATAAACGGTCGGTTAATTGTGTAAAGGCAACAACATTCTTTTCTCCCCGTGATGTAAATGCATTCTGGCGAATTAAGGAAACTATAATGGATAATTACTCTCACATCATCAATGTACACTTTGAATGGAATGTGGCCATAGTCCAAGTGTTGTTGGTGCAAATTTTCAAAGGATGCGATACGACCCTCACCCAGTCCAGCGAGTTATTAGTTTTAATGCAGGCAATCTAGGAAATTGCAGTCAGTGGTGGTGGGAACTGAACTGAGAGAACTTGATTTCTTTTCTTTCTCAGTCGTCTCAATCTTAAACAACATAATGCATACATACATACATACATACAAAAAAGTCGATTCGTCATTGCAATAAAATGCAATTAACTTTTATACCACCAGCAGTTCCTAAAAGCTACTATGCATTTAAATCTTACTAAGGGATATGCCACTTAAAATCTGCAAGTTCCTGGTTTATGATAAGATTTTTTTTAAATACAAAGTAAAATGCATTGGATTCATCACATTCTCCATAAAGGCCTTCTTCTTGAGGAGAAACTTGAGACGAGTGCCAAGAAGTCGAAGAATCTGTTGCAAATTCTTCGGCTCCATGCATTCACATACTTAGATTAACTCCAGCAGTGCAAAAAGCACCCCAACCAGCACCTCATCTGATTTCAAATTACACAAAAAGAGCTGAATGAAATAGAGCATTAATTATTAACAGCATTTAATTAAACTTGCATATGAATGACTCGGAGATATAATTGTTTAATTAATCATATAATAAAAGAAGTTTTTAAAGATGCCGGCCCATTAAAATTCATGCAATTCAAGTCATGTTGTTTCAAGTTGTGTTTTAATTTGCATTGCGGTAGTAATTCCACTTAACGTATTAATGCCACTACTGACTGCGCCGGTTTATCAGCAGCATTTAACTGTTTCAAACTTTCAGGAAGAGAAGACATACATACATAAATAAAAGACGACAATGAAAACCTACAGCTTAAATATATTTACTTTGAGAAACAAATTGAGATCACTTGTTCAAGATATTTGTAAATGTTGGCAATAACAATGAATGTCACCTATGTACGTGCTTCATATGTTCCAAAAATAGCAAGTGACAGGTCATTATCCAACTTGAACTGTAACACGAACCTGATTATTATGGCTGGCGGCGGTATATGAAATGTAATGAAGCAGATTTGTGTAAAAGGAAATACATTTTTTTCTGGAATGGAAATATCTAATCTTCCAATCTGTTTTGCGATTGTTGTTCCATCAACTGCATACTTTATTTCATTGATATTTGTTTTTTGCTAATAAGATAAGTCCTTAATATTTATTCATTACACATAATGATTGCATACACAGTCCATCATGTACATACATATATCATATTTTGTGTTGAATTATATTACATATAATCAATTAAATTGACAGTAATAACCATTGCATTTGCAAAAATCTACAACAAATCAAGATATTTTTGGTGTGCACTGTAACAAAAGTCAATATTAATGAAATTAGAACTGTGCTAGTACGTGCAGTGGAATAGTTTGGTAGTGGTAGTTTCGGTCAGATACCTAATAAAAGTTCAACAAAATTTGATGCCTTCCAAGTACATCAAGCAACAGGTAAACAATTTCGGGTGACGGAATTTCATTGTACTTATACATGTATAGGGTACCAACCAAGAAAAAACACCAATGTGACCCAATTACAAATGTCTTAATACAACTTCAGGTCCCAAATTTATCAATAGCTTAATATATAGTAATACGTATTCACATCAATTTTTAATTGCAAATACATCTTTTTCTTCATACTTATAACGTCAATAAGTCATATATCTATATATTACGTAAATGTTATTATTGGACTTTATTTCAAGATAGATATTATGGGATATGGATACGCAATCATATGTAAATTGAGCCACTTCTTGTCCATTTCATTCATTCATCTGTATTATTAAGTATGCACAAATATTGACAAAATTAGTATGCAACCAACCCCACATTTCTTTACATATCCCAAAATGAATGGATTTATATATATTGAATGAAATAAAAAATTATTTACCCAACTTTGCAAACTGTTTGCATTGGTCTGGGCGTCTGTCGGTGCGATGCAATTCTCTCAATATGCAAAGTCAGCAGCTTTTATTTTCAATTTGCTTGCTATTTGAAGCTCAAACATTTCTTGGTGGTGAAGCGATATACATATGTAGAGAATGAACGCAATATAAGAGTGTTCCGGTATTCTGAGAATAGCAAGCAGTCATTTCGTGTAGTTGGATGAAGTAAAGTTTTGTTTTGTTGCAATGAAATGCAAAATGCAGCAGATTTGCAGATGATGATGATGTGTGAATGTTGAATGAAGTGAAATGAAATGAATGACCGATAACGGCAAACAAAGGGATAACACCAACTCATTCACAAGTTGTTGTTGTGTAATAGTAATTATATGTAAGGAGATATACTTGAATTCTAAGAAAGAGGTACTTACATAGTACAAAAGAAGACAAACTATTCGTTATGGGTTCATTGAGGAATGACCATGTGTGTGACATTCATACCAGATCAGCTTCAACTTATTCAGTCATCTAATCTCTCTCTCTCACTTTTCACCAATTGTTTTAATTAAGTTAATGGGATCAGGAACAAGTACCTATATAACATATAATGTTTGCTTCAACCAAGCTCATTAACTCATTAGTTGGGTTGTTTTTAATGAAATTTTCATCAAAACCAATTACTGCTTGTCGTTGTTTTTCTAGTTTTTGTTAGGTGGTCGTGGTCGGTGTCGGGCTCAGAAGTTATATACAAATGAAAAAAAGTAGCAGGGAAGAAAGAAGTCTGGGATTATTGCTGAGATTATGTTATTATCATTAGTTGGCATGAGCAGTTAACGTTAATGCGGATGACATTTCTTCTTCACAGAAACCAGAGCCATTGAAAATTCTAGTCCAGTTTCAACTCATTGATTCACAATGGTGTACACTTGCAAAAAATATATGCTAATGCAAATTAAATTAAGTGGTCAACTCATTAACTTATCCGACTGTTCTTCTGCCTGCGGTATTTGGATAGCATATACAAGAGCACAATCCAGTTATTAGAGAAATAAAGACTGACCGAGGTTAAACTTTAAATAATAAATGGAATAAAATTAATTTCGACCGTATAAAATAACTATATGGTTTAAGTATAGATGAGCAAAAATAAAAGTGGCCCGGTTTTATTAAAGAACTTTTTACAATGACTTAATGACTTTTTGAAAGACATTAATCACCCAGCGATATAGCTGTCAATAAATACCCGTCACATTAATTTAGTTGTTTCAGTTCTTATGCTCTGCTCTGTACAACTTTTCAATTATTTTGTTGACTTGATGTGACCAGGCAGGTAGGCATTAATATGAGCGTTTGTCATGCAGTTTGCAAAGCGAAAACACTACTGCCAACCTGCTGCTTCTCTTACCGGTATTAATTTTCTTATCTTTTGATCTCACTTTTGAACTCATCTGTCTCTTCTGTGGTATTAAATTAAACTTTTATACGTAAATTTCAAATTAGTCTACATCCATCCTAAGCTGTTCATACCGACGTTAAAAATTAACATGGTCCTTGTCTCAGTGATAATACTAAAGGTATTGTGATATTAGAATCAATGATTCACAGTTAATTGAAATGGCGTTTCTCTGATAAGTGCAATTTAGCAAAATGCTGCATTATTGTATAAGGACTAGCAATCAACTAACCAAGCAAAGCATGAAATATTAGCTATAATCACATCTTTAGCCCATTTTTTAAAGTTAAATACGTTATAATATATTCTGAATATCTAATTACTTCTACCCATCATCATGGATATGCATAGATATGAGTTGTATAGATTCCGTGCTGTAACTATCAATCAAACTATTAAGTGCACAAAGACACGAATATTATTACGGTCGCAATTTCAATTTATTCTGAATTGGTGTGTAATTTGGCTGCAATGATAAATCTGCAATTACTTTTCATATCTTTGTGAAACTGGAGGAGTTCGCCCTATAACTCTTTAATTAAAAGGAAGCGTTTAAATGATTCTGTGTTTGCATGAATAAGTCAAGTTGAACAAGTTGAAGGTGGCAAAGTATAAATTAATTAATTTTTTAAGCTTGAATCACACATTCCGCTCTGATTAAATTATTGGGCAGTTAATTTAATCAAATCAAATATGCATACTGGAAACATAAACCCGCAACCTTTCATGCGTTCTTGCCTCAGGCTGCAAATCTATGGTAAAGAAAATACGTGGAAACTAAATTCCGCCAATGGCAGAAACTTTTGTTCCCCAAAACTCCACATGGGATAAAACGGAAGTTCAACAATTAGCAAATGGAATGGAATTGCGCAGCTCGCTCGTCTCAATGTCATTCAATTTATTTCTTATGCGCAAAAAAACCTCGAGTGTGAAATGCTTCTTAGTAATCCAGTCAATGGAGCAGCATTGCAGCAACAAAGGGCAGCGAGGAAGAAAAGAATTGAGTACGAAAAGTCACTTTCCTTTGCATAATATAAACTAGTTTAAATTTCAAAGTGTTGCTGAATTTTTGTGCAACCGCTGTGTCGGGCTCTTTTAAGCAAAAATGGCAAATGTGGATGAGAGAAGACCGACCGTGGTGTGAGTTGTAAAAAGTATTCCATTCACTACTTCTTTCTTTTGCAAATACAGCTCACTTTCGTGTTCAATTCTTTCTATTCTGGGGGGAGTCGTGTTACTCAATCACCAACAAGGTATACATTATGCAAGAAAATGTTAACTAATCAATGGTGTTACGAAATAGCAGTTTAGCTTACCTTATGTAAACAATAGTCGGATTTGCACTTTCTCACGTTAATGCTGAGTTATGAGTACAAGAAGGCACAATTAAATGGAACTAGAAAAAGAAAGCGGAGGGACGAAACAGAGTTTTCCGGTTTTCATGTGATTTTTAGTATAGTTCAAGTGAGGCATTTTGAGACAGAATGCATCTGTATTGAATCTCATCAACCTATTATCATGGATGTGATGGGATGGAACATGTATCGTGAGGAAAGAAAGCTTTTTAAAGTTTAAGTAAATACTTGCTAAAAATTGAGACAGCTTGAAAATTATTACTTGTGGTATTATTGTTTATTAAACAGTGTTTTAAATTTGCATTTAATTAAATTGATAAGTTCCTCTTACCCCAGGATTTATAAGTGTAAATTTGCACATAATAGTATTAAATTAAGCACATTGTAACAGTAACTGTAACCATAATTTATGTCAAACTTGGTGTGGAGAAAAGTTATGAAAATTGCATTTTAATTAGGATGAACATTGAGACACCTCATTAAATAGTTGTGCACTTAATTCTCCATCCGCAATTAATGTAGGGATGAAGGATTCAACCTTTCTTTACGACATCATTTGTCAAGCTCATAGTTTGAAGAGTCTGTAAAACAAGTGTGAAAATCAAGTCATCTTAGAAACAGCTGAACTGAATTAATTGGGTCATAAATATTGACAAGTGTCGAACTCTAGCTACATGTCTTTTAAAATTGTAATTATTTCGATCAGGAATTATTATACAACATTATGGTAGAGTTCTTGACATGGAAAACATAGATCTTGCATGCTTAACCTCGAATACTGGTACTTACTTGCGCTTCTACTCTCAAGAATAAGCTTCAACTTTCAACTTCGAATTGCTTCAACTTCGACTTGGCTGTCTTCTTGTATTAAAATAATGGCTTTGGTTGGATTTAGTTGCTAACAATTAAGAGCAGAAACAATGCTCAATGGTTAAAAAGAAGAAGGTGGAATTGCTGGATGATAAAAAGCCGTGAATTGAGATGAGCTAAAGGAATAAAATAAAATAAATCGTTTGATCGAAGCAGACTCCCGACATTCCATCCATGCACTCACCAAGTAAATCAAATAACCAACCTCGACTTTTTCTAACCTTTCAATTGCAGTCAATGATGTCTGGGCTGGTTGGTTGTGGTTGACTTTGAATTGAAATCAAGCGACAATTGTTTACATTTATCATCGGTGTACTTTGACCAAGGACCGTGGAAGAGACCTGTTGTGTTTTTTTGGGATCTCCTTTAACAGCGGAATTCAATTCAATTTTTGAGAAGCAGTGCATTTGTGATGGATGAGAACCCTATTCGAGATGGTAGTGGTGGCTTCAGATGAGAACAATTATTTTTATTCATTCAAGTAATTTTCTTCAAAAAAACAAAAACAAAACACAGTTTGACTCAAAACACAGCTCTCAAGGATTTTTAGTGAAAATGGGACAATTTGAAATGCGGTGTCCATTGTAAAGTCAAGGAGGAAAAGAGACCAGTTGGGGTGAAGCATTGCAATTCTGTGAATGCTGTGAATAATACAGTTACATATTCAACTGCCAATAGTAATATGACTGACAACAGACATAGTTTTAGCTTGTTTTGATAATCTTACCAAAACACAATGCAATACCAAACAGAAAAAAAACGTTTGATTAGAAAAATTTGTCTACTTGAAAAGAACTTGCGTGGTACTCTCCCGAATCTAGCAATAATTTACGAACCTAACTCCATTGATAGGTGTTTCGCATACCTAATTAATGATCCAGTTCTATATTTATTGGTTTGTTTTGAATATTTGATTTAATGTTGCTATTTTTATTTTTTAATATTCATCATTATTTGAACTCGCAGGTTATACACTTACACAAAGCATATCATGCTCGTCATCTCGCAATGACTAAAACTCCCATCCATTATGTAATTTGAAAAAGTAATATAATTAAGGATGCCAACTTTATCATCTTGTAGCTTCTTGTTAAGATCAATGATCTTACCTATGAAATCTTGTTGGTAGGGCATATGCAGAGATACAAAAACCAAAAATAGGAATCTGTAATACGTACATCCCGTTCCTCCTTTATCACTGACCTTCACAAGTTCTGAGCACATTAAATCAAACCAACTTTATCATCATCAGGAAGATGCAGAAGAGCCTGTGATAAATAGAAAAAAAGACCTTTTCAAAAAACTTGCAATCGAAATCAAGAAGGATCTATCTGTCTCAATTTCTCAATGAGAAATGTGAAAATACCAACCAATTAATTTTCGGTTGTAATTGAAACTTTTCAAGTGTAAAATTCTCTAGAGTTTCATCTGGAATGAAGATAAAAGAGATGGATGAAATCTACATTTTTATCAGTAAAAAATGGAACAACCTTCAACAATCAGTGTCCATATCTTGTATGTACCCCCATCCATCCATCCTTTTTTTTCTTTTTCTGTGTTCTATTATCATTACCATTATTACTTCTTCTTTTACTATGTGTACTACTTATACTATCACAAGCTAACAACAAACCCAATAACCCGCTCTATCTCTTATTATTCTGTCTCTGCCTTAAATGAAAGGTAAAGGTAAAGGTATATAAAGTAAAGGAAGCACAAAGAAAGCCTCCCTCTTAGATTTCCTTATTGTTACTCGGATAATAACAAAAGTGCTCTTTTCATTCTGTAATGAATCGTTTTTTATCTGGGTTGAAAAAAGCTAAAAATATTTCAGAAGAAAACAAGAGCAAAGAAGAAGAAGTCAAAAGTAAAATGCCATCACACCACACACACACACCACCATGGATGATGGACCATCCATAATAGATACATACATACATAGCTGATACTGCGTTGCACTACCAAAAACCATCACACGTTGTTGGTTATAGTTAAGTTAGTTATTATTGGGTTTGATGTGTTTGAAGCAGCAGTTTTTGAAAAGAAAGGGAAAGACCCAATCGACGAGGAAGAACAGAACAGAACAGGTAGACAAGAAGATTCGGAGGGTGACTTGACTCACACACAAAAATTCCTTCTTCCTCATCTTTCAACTAATCTTTATCTTATTTCCACCACCGACATCAAACCAACACAACTAACTAACTGAACCTTTTCTCCATTGGGGAGCAGTCACTGGAAGTTGGAAGGAAAAGGTAACCCGAGTTTTGCACCTCATCGAATAATTTTATTTTGACTCTGGTCTCTTCTCTACTTATTACTTTGCAGTGCTCCTTCAATGCCACCAATCAACCCAAGTGCCCAAGGGTATGACTTCATAACATAGCGACAGGTTCTTCTCATTGCATTATGAGCCTTGGTTGCTTGCTAGACGAATAATAAGAAAAAGAGCACATAGCTTGACTTTGACAGGACTCAAGTTTTTTAAACAAATAAAGTATCTGTAAAAATGTTTTCAATCCATGTACATATGTATGTGGACAACCGGGTTGCATGTCAAAAACAACAAAATCTGCGGCTACCACTTTATCTAATCCAAAAAGAAGAGTTCAATTCAATCAAGTTAAGAATTTGAGGGATTAGAAATAAGTTACATACAGCATTCATTGTTTTCAGCAATCTAACACCTTCAAGTCTCAAAAAACAAAACTCTCAGGGTGTGCTCATATTTCATCATTATCAGAACAACTGCAGCCTTCATATTTATCAGAAGAAAGAACATTTGCACTTTGCAAACATTCCTTCCTATACAAACCTTCCTTGACTTTGACTTGTTTTTGAAGGACAAGTAAGTATAAGTGCGTGGAATTGAGAAAATGTAGTTTTGCTGTATAATAGAAAGGAAATTCGGGCCTCTACTAGTTTTCACAAAACATCCAACCGCATAAAGAAGCCAATTAAGATAGGTGGGCTGCGAACAACAAAGATTATTTCAACATTCTTTGGACGACTGGCAATCAACAATAGTTAAGAAAACTACCTCTTAATTAAAATTTTTAAAGTGGTTTGTATATCAAATCAGCGCAATTTATTTGCACCCTTCAAGTCATTTTATAACATCTTTTTTATAACACTTATGGACCATAACGTAGAATGTGTGCAATAGTTAGTTAAACAATGCTTCATAGGATGAAATTCATAAGAATCATTATGAATTTTAATACAATTTCGACCTGTAAGAAAATAAAAACACTATTTGTATTAAAATTTTATTTAGTGCAAAAATGATTGCAGTTTTACAGTAGTTATTAAATACATATAACTCCAACTGTCTTATTCTTGGTAATAAAATTGAATTGAGAAAAATTGAATCATAATAGGATATAAAATTGTATTACACAGAAAATACATACAGGAGCTTGTTAATATAATATTTCTTGTGCATTTAATAACATGGAGCTGGTCTATCCGCATATCTAAGTTGGTCAATTATGCATGGATGTATACAGTCATACTTACTCAAGACACAAAATAATAAATATGGCAGATTGTTTAGAGCATTGCAAAATAAGGCACCTCTTGTTTAGATTTATACGTTTATAAATACATATTAGAATGATTACGGAAATCAAGCTTAACAAGAAAAGAAACATTATTCAACATGGAGGCAAAATAGAATGGAACAAAGTTATTCCATCTTGGAATGCAAAATGAAATGGACCGATGAAAGGAACAAAGAAAGACAATCTTTAACATAAAAAGAATTCAATGTGTGCAGAAAAGTATCATCATCCCAAATGTGGAATGCATGAGGTTAACATGGCAGTCAGGGAGGGATTCTGTCATTATTCCATTTTAATGGACCTTCATTATTTGTATAACCAAGCAACGTCTCAAAAGTCAAAGTTGCAAAAATCCAACTTGCCGGACTCTCCATTTATTCAATCCTCCATGTTAAATATTTTGCACTCCATATATCATAATGTTAAAATCTTACTCTTTTCTTTAGTCATACATATTTTAGCAAATCATTTTCTATCATAAATCATCGCCTTTCATTGTGTTCCTCGTACTAAACTTCTTTTTTTTCATGTTTTCATATTGAACAATACTTACAAATGTAGTCTTACATAATTTCTACACACACAATTCAATAATTTTCTCATTGTCGAAAATCAGCAAGATTTTTTTTGCATAATTACAAGAAAGTAATTTTTTCCAGCACATTAGCCCTTACAGGTATATGCAAATATTATGCGAATAACTGAAAATGAGCCTCAATTAATTATCAAACAAAGTCTGACTTCCCTCCCTCCATTCTTCACAAATACTATATACATACGCTTTCTGTCTCTGATTAATTGAAATTAATGAACATATGCGACCAATATTTGTTAACGTATGTTGGATGAGAGTTTTTACAACATTGCAGTCTACAACTGCTGCTACATGGAGAATAAAGAAGCAACAGATGCACTAATTTTCTTTCACTCACTCACTAAAATCCAAAATGTTCCTTTTTAATATAAAGAAGGGGTACAACACACACAACTTGCAGTGGCAACTTAACTAACCACAAAAGTGTCAAAGACTCCCCACGTAAAGATAAGTTAGTTGAACATGGAAAGCATATTATAAAATATTCTATTTCTTTTCCATTTACAGCTCAACATATTATTAACATGAGTTTGGTTCATGATCTCTTTTGTGTTACTCTTTTTACTTACATAAGGTTACATAACATACAGTACAAGCAAACATGAACGGTTCGCGATCAAATAACCCGGATTTGGTAAAGTTATCATGAAATTAGTATACAGTATAGCAAGCAAGACTGGGACTTACTTAATGCAGACAGAAAATAAGCAAGTACAATACCGTGTATAGAAAAAGAAGAATAAGAAACACGAATTCTGCATGGCGGTGCAAAACAGCAGCAGTGGTTACGAGGACAAAGAACATGGAGATGCGAATTTGCAAAATTCAAGGTGGAGGAGGGCAGTAGGTTGGATGATCATCATCATTTCCAACATGGACGAATCATGATTTAGCATCTTGTTCATATAATGTGTATCGAAACAGGCTATTCTATCCTAGCTCACATTTTATTATACATGATATTCGCAGTCTGATAACAAGACAATCAAGATTAGATGCTTCTTGATTCTTGAGGTTTTGCTCAATATGTCTCCTTATTCATTCGAGCTCAAAATCCAGCCCACTTTTTGGTTTATGAGCTGAACTGAGTGGAGTGTGTATAAAAAATATGAGGGAGGGATATTTTCAATCTCTTTGTTAAAAAAAAATTTGTGTATAGATCGATCTAGATCAGTTATTATTCATTCATTTAAGTAAATTTCCTGTAAGTTAGATACATAATTATTATTTATTTCTCTTTGCTTTGCTTAAGTAAGATGTGATGAAGCCGTTATCGGTCAAAATGGAATCTTTCTTTTCTTCTCCTTTTGCCTCCCTAATTTCCTCCAGCTTATGTATAATGTCCCCCGTTCTACGCACACAAAACAACAAAATTTGCATGCTTAAGCTAAAGTTGAGGTCAGTTTACATTTGATAAAGGATAATTCACGCTTGCACGATTTTTTAACAAGGCATTATTGTAGTAAGAAGTGTTATTCACTCACTCACATTGAATTTTTTTTGCATATGTGTACACAAGCGTAAAGAAATGAACGATAGTAGTAGTTAAGTGTAATGATACATATTATTATTATTATTTATTCAACTAATTGAGGGATACATTTAAATGCTTGATGTTTATTGGTATATATGGTGTCAAGATGTAATAAAAAAGCAATAAATGATTCAATACAAATGGAAACTTAAACTCATTATTAACCGATAACAATTCCACTGTCGCCAATTGTGCTTGTTTATATTCATCAAG
This sequence comes from Folsomia fimetaria, assembly GCA_034695645.1. NCBI lineage: Eukaryota > Metazoa > Arthropoda > Collembola > Entomobryomorpha > Isotomidae > Folsomia > Folsomia fimetaria. The sequence continues at coordinate 17,083 of JAQFZJ010000175.1, read as the reverse complement.
ACACTTGATTAGCAGACCGTCTGACAAACTTGTCATCTGAGATGAGATGCATAATAAGAAACATAAAATGGCTGGAACAGCAACAATAATTGCAAAATTCTATTAATAGAAATTACCTAATTCTTTATCATCATAAAAGTCATTGTTGATTTTGCTAAGATTTTGTTAAGTAAGTTGTACCAACCAAATTGTACATAATAATCAACTATCTAAGTAAGCTTTTGCATAATTTCTAATAAAACAAATATATAAATCTCTTCACATTGAATGTTTACATAAATCAATCCCGCCTGAATCTACTATTTCAAAAGTAGTTAGTTATGTATTACTTTCACTTGCTATTTAAAAAGTATTTATGCCACACAACTTCCAACTGCAAGAATGTAAATTCTCTTTTTCTTAATTTAAGTGTCAGCAGCAGCTTATCACGGCCTGATCAATATTGTACTGTATGAGGAACAGACTTAACAATGGCATTTCAAGAAGCATTTACTTGTCATATTGTCACCAATTTGGAGTTTTCAGTTAAAAATATGTAGACAGATAACATACTGCTCGGTTGAGAGTCCCTTTCTTCTTAAACATTGTGTCTTTTTATTAGGAAAACATAATCTGATGTGCAAACAAGCCACTTTACCTGTGTATTTATAAACAGGGTTCTTGACATCTTGACCATTCCATTTACCAATGTACAACAAATTTGAGATTTGAGTAGATATGCAGAATAAACAAGCAGCCGGTGTTCCTCTCTCAGTTGATGAGTCCTTTTGAATTCTTATACTTAAATTGCAGAATATATCTTCTCGCTTCTTATTATTATTATAAATCTAAGCAGTTGTTTAAGCTAAAAAGGCAGCTGTATACGTATATTAAGTGTTTAAGACATGCACAATGTAAGTTTAAGTAAATGCAATGAACCTGACCATAAAGCACTTCTCATGTGGCTGCAACTATTAAGTGATTGTTGAAATTTGAATAAGACTGACTCATCATCATCATCATCCATACCCTTTCTTCAACCATCGTAGCTTAGTGTTAATGTGAAGGAATTTTTATTTTTGAAAGTAGTTTACTTACCTGTCTTCACACTCCTACAATCATTCAACCAGCGAAGCTAACCAATTTTAAAGAAAGAAGAAAAGTCCACCAATGAATTTGAGCCATGCATAATAAGTAATAAGCATGAATGACCAGATTTATAGTGATGAGTGCTTACCTTATCGTCATGTATTATGTATGTACAAGCCACAAACGCTGCTGCTCAGAATTTGTCAGCTCATTCTCAATTCGATTAGTTCGTGGTTGGTTTTTAATAGGTATAGGTAGTATGTATATATATGATGTAGTTCCAAAGTTTCTCCAATTCTATTTATTGCATTACAGTGAGAAAAAAGAAGCATCAGTAGTAGTAGTTATGTATTTTGTTATTCATTACTCAAATAAAATATGATATTACTTCCAATACGAGTGGTGAAATGAATTGCGTAGGAATGTTTTGTCGAACCGGAGATATCTCTTCTCTCCAGTTACATTACATACATTACATTCCACTTCTCAACTCAACCCGTCTAAGAAATCCTATGAAATACAAAACTCAAACAATGATTCCCAATTTTTTATTGATTTTTTTTTATATATATATTTAATTTTACTTTGCATGAATGTAACAAAAAAACTTGGAAGCTCAAATATGATATTTCGTTGTGGTCAGCACATGACAAATTTTATGATGATTGCACTGCAAACAGTTCAATAGTACACGATTTTGTCATTTCGTTCTGGAATTTGTGACCAAGTGTGTAAATTTGGTGTATTTGATGTGAGTGAGGCAAACTTGATTTATTTTATGACAACAGTTGTTAATTTCACTGTCTGACTGAGGTGTCATCATCACATCGCCAAGATATCTGCAGTCCATCATCATCATCATCATCATGTCCTTATGAGATCCCACAAGGGGAGAAAACAAACGAAAACTAATTAATGAGTGTGTTGAGCAGCAGGCGAGTTGGTTTTATTACTTTGTGCTCATTTTCGCTCAAAACGCATTCAATTAGCAGGTGAGGGTGGAAATAACTAATGACAAACTAACTGGTTGGTTGCAATGTTATGTCATACATGGAAGTGTAAAGAATTTATGTAATCATAATATGTATGAGACTCAAGAAGTAGTAAAAGTTCTTTGGTGATACCATAATAACTTTAATACTATTTCGTCAGTAACGTATTTTACGGGTTTCTCTTCTCACAATACATAGATAGGAATTTTGCTTGCATTTTGCTTACATTCCATTTCTCACAAATCAGAACAATTGCGAGTATCCTCAAATATTTCTGTTACAGTCGGATCTTTCCTCTTTCTCCTCTTTACCTAAAATCTGAAATAGTTATGAATGAAAATGTTTATTAAATAAAACATAGAAGCCACGAGATGAGATGCATGGTAAGAAGATCTATGTCAGAGCGGCCACCTTTAACAATTGTGTGTACTCTTATCCACAAAAGTAGATGTTCTTATCATAATGGGTCACTTTTATTATGAGTTTTTCTAAAGCATATCTATATACAAATGTGTTTGTTTATCAACAATTCAGTAAGTTTATCAGTCCAGTAATAAAAAGATGTAAAAATATATATTTGAGAAAAACAGTTAGATAGATAAACAATATTAATAGTAAGATTATATGATACAATTATGTTAGTATTCATCATACAGAAATTCTAATTTCTGCATCATATTAATAAAGTATACTCATATTCATAGTACTTTCTGTAGTTCCATGAAAGCTATATAAAATTCAATTAATGGTATCTTAAATTTGAAAGATCGAGAGTGTTACAAAGTAAAAAAAACATAAACTTGTCTCTCGCTACAACTTCCCTTAACAAAAATGCTAATTAATTACTTCAGATAGGGTAAAGTTCAGTTGAAGGATGAAAGAAATAAGAATGAATGAAGAAAGAATGATGAATTTCCAGATTGGGTTCATTCATTGCTTCCTGTTTCTTTAGTTTTTGCCCCAATATTACATTCACATCATCACAAGTACATATTATCACCATCTTCTTCTTCACACAAGTGCCCTCAGGACTCCATGCATCTCTATCTGTTCTCTCTTGCTCATCTCTTTTGTCGGAGCTTCTTCAAGAATGCTTAATATCTTGGATGGATATAATGGGTAAATGGCTTGACTAACAAAATAATAATTGAATAAGAAACCATATGACCACCACCAAAGAAAGGAAGACACTCACTCGCACAGAAACATGCAATTTCCACATTTTTCCATACTATTTTATATAAGAATGAAGGACGAAAGAATGAATGAAAGTTCCCACGAACCGTTGGAATTCCCTCTGTCCATGCATCATCTTCTTCTTGTTTAACATTTCAAGGGACATTATAATCAAGTAAAAGTAAGTGGCTTGAGCATTCATTCAGTTCAAGTAGAGTACCGGTCTGTATGTGCATGCAAAAGAAACAGTGAAATTCCAACAAAACCAATTTTTATTTGTATATCTACGCCATGCACGCTACATGCACTGTACCTACCTAAAAATCTGTGGAATATATGTGTCAGTAGTGTTACAAAAATTATAAAGCTGTAGACTACAAGGAATGAATGATTTAAAAAAATCGAGACAATGATAAACAAAAGTCGGGGATTGCCATTTCCTGATTACATATGTGTAGATGTGGAACAGTGCTACATCATTTTTACAGGCAGGCAGGCAAGCAGAATGAGTTGCCTGCGATTTGTTTATTTACTTTTGGATTTTAATAATGACACAACGTGAACGATTAAAAGTTTAATCTAACCGTTGTTGCTGGTTGGTTGCAAGTATCCGGAGGTTGTGATAATATGATGTTAATATGATGACAGCCAAAGATTAGATGGAGTTTGTTGCAGACTGTGTAGAGATTCACCATGGAAGGTCCTATGCTGCTAATACTTAGGAAAGTCATCATAATTCTGATGCAAGGGTGGCTGACAACAGTACCCTATACGTAATTCCATAATCTGCTTATTTTTCTGTTATTATTGGTCCAGGAAGCTGCCATAAAGAATTTTGATGTTGTTTTTATACCTATGACCATGGCTTGAACCACTCAAAGTAAATACCTGTGACAATTAATTGATACAAATGAAAATTTGCTGACAATTTTTTTTGTGTCTCCGGAATATGAATCACAAGACATGTAGCTCATAGTTAAGCTTTGCTATGTGGTTGCAAACAATAAAGCATAATATCCATCCATCCACACACGAGAATGTATTGGTTTTCAGTCACGATATCAATGTGGTTCAACCCAAGATTAGTATATGCATATGGTTTACTGGCGTCATGAAAATATAACCGGAGACTGCAGTTTAGGTTGAAAGTGGCTCAATGTGGCAATAAAATATCGGCATTTTCCTATCAGATGACTCCTGTCTGTGACAAATATATACTCCGACACTTCCCATGTGTTATCGAATACTTTCAAAATTGTTTATCCGAATCCAATGAGTAAATGAATGAACAACTTCGTATATTGCTGATTACGTGAACCTAATAACATGCAATAACTTCCATTCCATCCTAAAATTCGTGTAAATCGAGAATCTGTGTAACCAGAATTCAATGGGTGAGAAATGATCTTGGCCGTGTGATTTGAGGATCTGATCTGATTAGCTTAAACTAACAGACAGTTATGCGATTCGTGATAATTTGGGATTGTAGCTGAAAATAGAAATACAAATTGAGACGCAATTGGATAAATAACTCGATCCCTGGTGCATTTTTTGTCTCGGCTCATTTATGAAGAAGAGACAAACATGTCCTCTTTAAGATAACAGAATGAGACAAAATTCATGCATTTTTATTTAATAATCATATCAAAACTTTGTTTCATCATATCCATTCATCCGTTTATGATGAGACGGTGCATTTCCATTAGTAATTAAACTCATCTTGCATAAAGGATTCACTCTCGATCTCATCGCTTCATTTTATGAAATACAGATATACAACTTATTTATGATACTTATATATACATCCTTACAAAAAGACACACATGGATGTATGGCAGGGATGATGCTTTAAATCTGTTGGTATAAAACAGCTTAATTGAACTAAGAAGTTTAAACCAACTCTTTAGTTACAATTGAGACATTTGTTCATCATCATACACAATTTTTTATATCGTGTTGATTTCAGAAATTGATCCCTGAACTAGTGGCAGACGAACGCAATTATAAATTTTGATATCGCAGCCCAGTTGGTGCAACACAAGATCCAGTTAAATCGCACTCAAACAGAAGAGGATGAAGCCAGGATTAGCCTTAGAAAGAGCATTACTTACTTATTATACATAGCTTACTGAATATACTTGATAGCTTAACTAGAAAATTATCTCATCAACAACTTGTCAATGGTAATGCAATGGACGAAGTGGAGGATGGATGCAAAGTGACCATTCATGAACGAACAGAAATATATTTATTTACAAGACAGAAAATGTCCTCTTATGTCCTTCTCAGTCAAAATCATATAGATCTGACAGCAAGATACTTAAGAAAGGGTTTTAGTCACACACAGCTATGAAATGAAGGAACCTACACCATTTTCCTGGAAACATTACTTATATTTCATTATTACTCTTGAACCTGCGACCTTAGCGAAGAACGGCAATGACATGGCAATACAATTTATAACAATAGCACACCACTAGGTCAAAAACAATAAAATAAAATCCCCAGCACTGCTATTATTTTCCGTATATCTGCTGTACATTATATTATATGGTTCATCTAGTTCTAGTCATTCTTTCTGCTCATTTCAGATATTTCAGATATTATTCAGTTTGGAACATGAAGGGAATTTTTAGACAAGGTTGGTTTGTGGTAGTGTTATATTATTATAGCATCAGAATAGTATGAGGTTTCCTTTTAAGCAACATAGCTAGTACTAATAATCTGCAGGACACTTTTCTCTTCCCAGAAATCGACAAGCTCAGTCCAAACCTTAACAATGGTAATAACAATAGCAGTCATTTGGTTGAATATGAACATGTCACTGATTGTTTGTACTGTATTTGTATTTGGTGGATGAACAACTGTCAAATAACAAGAGTTTAAGCTATATTATTGCTATTTTGTGATGCCACATGGAAAGTTTTATTAAACAATAAGCCCCAGCAAGCATGAAGAAGTATGGGTTGAAAATTATTTTTTTTTTGTAAAAAATGAAGGAATTGTAAAGTTTGGAATCGGCTTGGTCAATTATGACAGCAGGTAGGTAGGCAGGTATATTTAGGCAGGATTCGAGTTACCTTGACTAGAATGCAATCTAGTTTAGAATGTGACTGGACTCGGAAATAGAAAAGAAATTGGGGAAGGTAAGCAAGCATGTGCATGGAGTGAAAGAAAGAGGTAAATAGTAAATAAGTAAGTGGTACAGGTATGGTCCAATATTTTTGTATCATCATCATACAAGTTTTTACTTCTTCATCGCTTCATAGCAATAATAAAGTGAAAAAGGACCTGCTGCTGAATATTTTTATATAATATTTACAGCAGCTTCACTATGAAATAAAAAATAGCCAAGTCACCGGCATGTATGCCTGGTTTTGAGCTCGTTTTGTCCTTGTCTTAAATCGGGTTTTGTGGCCATTAATGTAATGCACGAATCTTCATCATAACCATAACCATAACTAACCATGCATGCATTGCGTACACATTATTGTATGCATGTCAATTCCATTTAATACAAAATCCACGTTGGTGTGATGTGATGGAGGATAGTTTCTTTAAGAATTCATTCACAATATTGTGCATTTCATCGTGATTCTTATCTGTTTTGTATTTTTGCTGACTATCCCCCTGTCCCATCTATATCTTCAATTACCCTGGTGTGTCTGTACATGGTGGCCTGAAACATGAAGCGTTGACAATAATGCGTTTGAACTGAATGAAATTCTTGCCATCAACATCGTTGACAAAGACAGGGCTGTTGGCTGTGAAGGAAGAAGCTTAGTTTAGTTTAGTTTAGTTGGCGTCTTGGGTCAGGGTCTGGAAGAAAATGCAATTCATCCTAGGAAAAAGCAGCAGTAATACTTTTCGAAAGCATTTAATTTCCAAAGTAAAAATGTCGCCTGGTATTCATATGTTATGTAGTGTACATATAAGAGAAAACCCAAACTGGTTGACGTAGGTCTATAAAAAGCAAACGATTTTTGGGTTGACCATCAACCATACCGAGCTATGTTCATCTTGTAGCTATTAAAAGGTTAAACAAGATCTACAATAATCAGCACTTTACGAGTTCTTTAAAGCAAAGGACGAAACAAAGAATAAGAATAAGAAGATGAGACCTTAAAACCAAACATGTCGGATTCTCTCTCTTTCTCTCTCTCATGAGATTGCACAGCATTCCTATCACATCTCTCTCCACTGTTTTATTTCCAATCGAAGAGTTAGAGTTGTTATTATTATTATTATTATCCTTGAACAGTTTTGTTCCTTTGTAACAACATTTGTTTTGAAGATAGCAAAGGATAAGGGAAATTCATGAAATTGGTTGGTACTATGTGCACAGTAATTGAAGAGATAACACCTCAAATCAGGCCATTTTCACTTTTGTCTGTTTCTCACAGTTATACTTGACTTGAGCACATTTATCTTTTTTAAAAATAAGTTCCAGGAAGGACAAGCAGAAGGAAGTTCACCTGTTGGTTGGTGGTGTACTAAGGCTAATGCAGTAAAAGGTGTCTGCTCATTACTGCAGGTCTCTTTTTAGTTTACTTTCAGGTTGCAGGGCTAAACATTATTGAAAAAGGAATGCCGAGATTTTTGACCTATCTTAGTTTTAATCCATCAATTTTTGTTGGAACTAAAAAGAGGCCATGCCATAACCACTCTGTTAAGGAGGGACCCCTTAAATGAGTGGAATTGTTCATACAACTTTCACCATTCAACCAGTTTAAAAACAATCAAGTGAGACAATTTTGTGTTAAGCGCAGTCCAGTGCAATTGATATAATTTCACCAACTAACTAATAGTTGTCAAACTGGTATCCTTTATTACTATGTATGCTTGGCTTAAATAGTTCTCATATTAAGAAGACATTGCTCGCTATACACACGTGATTGAAAGGTGGTGGTGTGGGACATGCCCAAAACTTTGTCATGAAAATCATGAATCCTTTTTGACCAGATCCGCTCAAACTGATTAATCTCATTCATTCACTTGTATCCTCGGCACTAATGTTCTCATCAAGCTTAAACACTGATGAAATCAAATCAAGGCGAGGTTGGTTATGTGGCTAGGTTCAATAATAATAAGAAAGAAAGAACCTTAACGACAGCATATGTACATACATACCAGTCCATATCTATTCACTCCCATATTCAGGATAACGATAGATTACAATATAACATGATAGGTTTGTCTCTTATCGGAACGTGTAACAAGTCGGACAACTAAGAAATAAGGCATTATTTCCGTCATTTCATTCGAGGGACAATTGTCGTCGTCCCCTTGAAAAAGGAGCGAATAGAAATAGAAACAATGAAATTGTCTCAGTCTTTTGTTAAAGGGTTTGGTTGGTTGGTCGTCTTCTCTCTTGATGGAATTGATGCACATAAGATATCTAGGAAGACTGCGCGTAAACTTGTTGTAATTGCAATCCTATTATTATTATTATTATTACTCGTAGCGTACCAGATATCTATGAACACTTAAATACAGATACTCATTTCCTTCTAGTATCTGAAGAAGATGAGATGCCGTAGTTAAGGCTGAGGGATATTTATTTTATGACCTGCCGTATTGTATTGTATTCAACCAGCTGTATATAAGGTCGGATTACTGAATTAGGAGTTAACTTATAACCATTGAATTGAGTACCATCATGCATCCGTATGTATGAGAGACTTGTAATGAGCCTCATAGTTGTTCCTCCTCGTCGTCGTGCGGTCAGGAATGCCCCTTTCGAAGGATTTTAAGATTTAAAGATTTCCGAAAAATTCTTGAGTCCATGTCGGTGGATCGGCAATATTTTATTGTATTGTGGATAACAATAACAGGGCTCCACAAATGTATTAGTTAACAACTACAATTGCTCTTCTTATTATTATAAGACACCAATTAAAAACACAAATATTTTATATTTGCGCAGTTTCCAGGAAAGAGGGAAATTGTGGTGCACTTTGTGCAAGGTCTAATAAAGTTTTCATACCGCTATCTTCAAAACATAGTACACAAGAAAGAACCATATACAATCGTCTTTTATTTATAAACCTTATAAGGAGGATACAATGATTTTGAGTTTAATGTGGTTGGAGGCATTATAAAGACAAACCCACAAGACAAGGAACATAAGTAAGTAAAAGCTCATCGTCTGACTGATGAAGAATGATATCTTCAGATTTCGTCTCCTCTTCACAAGTCGGCAAAGCTTTCAATCTGTTTCAAATAAAGTTGTTTGTAAATGGAACAGCAGACTGACTGATCTAAACTGAAATTAACTGAATTGACTTGTAGCAGACTAGTTTTGTGATTAAAACAGTTTGCAGTACTGTTTTCTTTTACGTGCACACACAGTAGGTAGGTGCAGTTCAATGCAATAGCAGCGTTAGATTGTGATAAAGAGTTGTAAGGTTGTGTGAGACGATAATTGTGAAGGAGCAATTTTATATAACCTTTATATAACACATTTCTGGAAATATGAGACAATGAAGATTGCTGAGCTTTTGACAAACATCCGACACTTTTTCTCATTATTAAATAAAATAAACGAGAGGAAACCAAAAACTTAGCTGGAGATCAGCACTGATCTGCCACAAATTAGAATATTGTGTACATGCCCAACTTTTAGCTGCTGATCCTTTTTTATGAGCACTTACATATTATGAGAAGTCAAGGCTATGCTTAATTTTTTTCTGATTTGTTTGCTAGTTATGCTTATAAGTATTATAATTGTACTCCGTCTTCTATTCAGCTTTGATTGAGTGCGATCGACTTTTTTACTGATTGTTATGCTCCGCTATTCGTATTCACATAAAGTAAAATAAAACTCTCACTCAAGCAAGTAAACCAAAAGGAACACCATTCACCCCTTGAAATAAAAAACACCTTTATGTTTTGATAAAATAAGGAGCCCCAATTTTTGCTGTATCATCATCTCCACTTTAGCTTATCAACAATGCACACAGTACGACGTTTCTCCAGTTCAGAAGCAAGAAATGAAGGCACTGTGTTACCTCAAAAGTTTTACCAAAGCTCTGGAATTACTTACTTTGTGCCATATTGCATAACGGCATACTAATAATAATACATAATCATTCAAATCTATATAGAAAGCCAAGTGGTGTTGTCCTACCAAAAGTGATGAATCTTGCCCAGAAATTTTTACTTTTAGATTGACTTTACCGTCAAAAGATGAAAAGTGCTGAGTATTTCAAGTGCTTATGTAATAATATGAGATTATATCCTCATTGTGTGTGTTGGGTAAAGTTTTTAAGTTTGGTAGCCGACCAGCCGATCTACGTGTGTGTTTCACGTTTTCTGATGGAATGGGAACGGCAGGGGCTGCAAGGCTTTGAAGGATTGCATTATTATTACTATTGAATTGAGCTTCAAAACTTTGAGCTGCTGGAGGAAAAAAACTATTGAAATCTTGGCATTTGTAATCTTTTATTTTCTAAAAATTCAGGAGAGTGAGCATTACTTTCATATTTTTAGAATGTTAAGCAAAGTTACTCTGAATGAATCTAGATGAATCTTCACATTTCATCAATTTACCAATGTCTAATGGGTCAACAATTTGTAAAAATATATATGTTTCTATATTTTAAACAGCTATGTTTGTCCTACTTAACTACCAAATACAAAATTATGCATACTTACCTGAGCTGAGAATGGCAAGTGAAAGCATTCTTCATATTTTTCATAATTAAAACCATACCATCGCTTTCCATACCTACTTCTTCTTTGTTGTTCAACTGCATGTGTAAAAAATAGACAACCCCGACTAATTCAACTAAAAACTGAAAAATGGAATCCCTTAAAAAGTTATTAACTTCTCATCCTTTAGCACTATAACCAAGGCCGATCCCAACTTTCCTAGGAACCTGCTCAACCCACTCGGACTTAAAAGGCAGCAGACACTTACTTATTAGTTTCTTGAGGTTGACTACCTGTTGTGTTTTCATTTGGTTCTGCAGAAATCCAACAACAACAATAATAGTAATAATAATAACAAAACCCCGTAGTACATATATCGATGCGATGCCTGGTATCATCGGGATAATGGTGGATGAAAATCTTTTCTTTTTCTTGGCACGTTGTTCATTTCTTTCAAATCACTGGACAAGTCAGTCTCTGCCTGCACTATAAGTACACTGCAGTCAATTCAAGGGATACTTCTTGTGAACAAAGAAGCCATGTCCCGCATGAAATGGTTCCAATCTTTGGACTGAAGGCGCACTCCTCCTCCTTGAATGACCTCCTCAGATGAAACTGAGTGCAACCATTATTCTGCAACAATGCAATAAGGAACACAAGAAGAATCAGAACCATACAATAAGAATAATAATGAAACAAAGTCGAAAAGTGGGTGTGGGCATGTCACACACATATGCATACATATACACCTAAACCTTACATTTTACAAAATTCCATTATACAAGTCTCCCCAAATTTTGTTATATAATTTAAAACATCTTAAAACTACAATGATACGGTATCATGTCAAAATTCAAACAGCAGTTGTTTGAAGCATTTCTTTCTGCACCATTTTTACCCATTTTTTGTTACGACTCTCTCTCTCTCTCTCTCTCTCTCTCTTGCGATAACAACCATTATTTGCAAATGTTAGCAATACCAAACAAAACCATGCAAATACGCAAAAAATGTATGTATGGATTATATTTTTGCATGGTAAGGAAGAAGCTTGAGCTGCTCAACAAGTAAAATATATAAAAGGAACTTATTATACTTTTGCTCGTTCTTCATCTTCATCCAGCAAGCAGCAGCAGCAGCAAAACAACTACTTGTTGCAGTACTTATGCATTGCATCCCCTCCACATACTTACTAACATTCATACTTACACACGTATTAAATATAGATACATATATATATTCTTCCCCGGAATGAATCCTCACTGCATGGACCAGTGATGGTGGTAGTGGTTTGGATTTGGACCTCTTGGTTAAAGAAGTTAGTAGAGGGATTCCGATGCAGTAGTGCTTCGTCTCTCGCAGGGAGAGGTTCACACAACGAAAGCTCTCATTCAGTAGTAGCATCATCGCCATCACCGTCGTTATCATCATCATCCTTCCTTATCATCGCCAAAATATCCAATCCATTATTCGCTCGTCTTGTCTTCTTCTGCTGCGTCCGTGGATTGTAGAAATTGTTCCTATATAGTTTCCGGATTGTACCCCAAAAACAGTTTTTGGTTCAAGTGTGACAAAACTACCTATCCCACGCCGAGCTCACAAGATGGATTTGCTAATGTGTAGCGAGGAGATGATGCCCGAAACTCCTGAAGGGGTGATACAAGCCCCTGAAAATTTGAGTGAGATTCTCCGACGTCGTCAACTTTCGGTTGACTTAAAGTTCACAAATGATGCGGGGAACGAGGGCCCTTCTGGACATGCCGACCCTAACCTGGTGGACCCTAGGATGTTACAGCAAATGTTAAAGATGGAAGAAGTTTTGCACGAACAACTGTCTCCAATCATATTCTCTTACACGCAAGACCAAGTTACACCCACGATGAGACAGGATATGGTTTGCTGGTTGTATGAGGTAAGTAGAGTGGTCGTTATTTATTATTATTATCATATTCTTAATTTTGTATATCATTTTTGAGCATTTTTAAGTTGAAAGTTTCAATTCTCGTTGTTGGAATGGGTGGAAAGTCAAGTCAAGTTAGTCAACGTTTAGTAATTTGCAAATTTAGTTGTGATTCGTTTCACCTATTCATGAATTGTGCTTGCTGGATATGTATGTATATATATATAAGTTAGTTAGTTATGGTAGATGGAGGCCGGCTGAAGTTTTGCAAAAATGTTTTTGTGTCTGCACTTTTGTATGGGATTAGTATTAAGAGTAGTATGCAGTATGGATGTATGAAGTTAGTTGCAGTCAGAGTCTATCTATGTTGTAGGTAATTTGGGTTTTACTGGGAAGATGCAAAATGTCAATGATTTGCTTCAAGGCCAGACTTCACCTACAATAATAATCCACACAACACGTTTAAATGCCACGGTTAGTGTAGTGCGGATTTAAGTCAGTTCATCCATCCACCATCCAGTAGTAGTACCGGCTTTTAATATAATACTTGTCTGTCTATGATATAGCTATGGGTTGAGGCATTTACTGTGGGATTGCAGAAATTGCATTATTAGATGCACACAACATACCTCCCTGCACTTTTTGCCCGCTTTAAAGAGAGTTGTTCTGCTGCTCCTGGACCATGGCATTAGAGAGACGGTTTCTTTTTGCACTTTAAATCTTAGTTCTTGATGATCATGCTGATGATGACGATGGGTGGTGTTTAGCTATCAGTGTTAAAGAAGTGAGAAAGAGTTTGCAAAGTATTAGTGGAAGTTGGGGAAGAAACTTTTATTGGGGTTTGCTTAACCTAAACATCCATACCATCAGCAGCATCGTTAATCCTCTAACTAATGTAATGTATAAATGTGGAGTACAAGTAGTGTAGAGACAGACGAGACAGGACAGAAAATGTATTGTATTGCAGGTATTTATTTATTCCTGTTGGTTTGGTGGGAAGGTTGCTTTGTTGAGGGAATTATTGCATAAGGACAGCTTTTGCTTCACAATCAAAACTTGTGAGGAGGATACTGATCAGATTTATTCACTTTATTATTTGCAACATGCATAAATGTATTATTAGTTGTGATTGGATTTGAATGCGCGATGCACTTAATTCACTTACTTTATGTTAATGGGATATCATGGAGAAATGATAATCTTTTTATGTACCCCACCCACCTTAATCTTATACTAATTCTAATGAATGTAATTGTCTTGTTTTCCAGATCTGTGAGGCGGAAGAATATCCCGAGTGTGTGTTTCTACGCACTTGTAGCTACATAGATCGAGTCCTCAGTGTTTATACACTTGTACCTAATCAGTTGCAACTGCTTGGAGTTGTGTGCTTAAGTATTAGTTTGAAATTCCATGGAGTCAGTTTCAAAATCGGCAAGCTACTGTACTACACTGCGGATTCAGTTCCTAAAACTCTGATTTCGGTAAGAACACCCATATTTTGTGAACAATTACATTATTCTCTTCAAATTAAGCCAGTATATAGAGAGAGACAGAGCTGAATTTTGCATATATAGTCAGGCTTAACTTGTTCCTCCTACTCACTCTTGATTCTTCTTGTATTTCCTTCCTTTTCTTTCTTTGTCACACAAAACACATACGCATACCAAGATATGGAAATAGAACAAAATCTCTAAAACCAAGCCGACTAAGCGGACGGAAACGGGATATCTAATCACCAAAAAAGTAAGTCTCGCTGTTGAGATGAGACAAAGTTGAATGAAAGCCAGAAATCTTTACAGATTTGAGCTAAGAATTGAAATCAAAATTAAAGGAAGACTGTGGTTTTGGTTCCGTCCTTCGTTCATTCTCTCTTAATGTTAAACATGAATAAAATAAGTTCATTACATTATATTATAAAGCTGTTGAATGAATCGTTTACTTAGCTATCTAGCAGTATCAACTTCTTCCTTCTAGTTCACTGGAAAACAATGTTAGCCTAGAGTATGTAACAGTTCAAGCAATTCTGGGAACTAATTTTCTAGCTCTTGCCAATTTCTGACCAATGCTTTATGCCAGGGACAAGACTATATGGAATCATCCTTTTCATAATCACTTGTTCTGTTCAGCTCCAGACAATACATAGCTAGAAGTTAGGAGCTTATGAATTACCAAAACCAAATCCAACCCACATCACCACCAATAACCAGCGAAACAGAACTGACCACACAAGAATGGTTGACCTCAATCTATCCGTAATTGATCTGCGGCATTGATTTAAGAAATATCTGTATAATCTTATGCGTGGACTTGGTCATACCTGGAGAAAATCTTGAGGCATAACTCTATTGCAGACGCAAAGCCCGCTTTTGAGAATTGGGATCACTTGATCACGATGTAACTATTAGGAAATAAATACACCTTGAGCGTGAATATGAATCGTTGATGGTGGCATAATAACGGGTGTAGTCGGTGTGGCACATGGATACGTGAAGATTTTGTGCACGATGTGGGTCAGAACTTTGTTTAAGTAAACGGTAGCACGAGCAGACCAATTGCAGTAATCAAACACGTTTACATAATAACGATGAGAAGATGAATGTATATGAATCTTACATAATTTCAGTGATTCTGTAATGTTCTTGTGCGCTTTCTTCTTCTCACTAGTCCGTGTGAAAGGACGAAATGTTTATCGATAGGTTTTTTAAATAGGGAAGAAACGTATGCAATCTACGTTTGCTTGAAAATGATAATCATAAGACTGGACTATATATGTAACATGCTGTATGCATTAAACTCCATCAACATGGTCAAATCGCCTCCATATTCAATAAACTGAGATAAATTTGATTTATAAATCAATAGCAGCAACATCAAAATTCAATGATTTCTTGATCACTTATACAATTTCTTTCAATACATGAAGATTGAAATTTGTTTATGAGGAAAAGAATAATTTTATATCATACATTCCGATAAAAGATGTTGCCAGTTGGAAAGAGACGAAAATCTCATTATTACATACATTATTGCATGGGATGATAAATGTAAAGTGTAATTATGGTCAGCAAGTATATTCATTGATAGGATCGGGTTAATGCACTGCCTGGAAATTGTGAAAATAAACTTGAATGATTAATAAATTCACCCTCATCCTGAAATTGACATTATAAACGTGGTGATGGAATGGAAGGTTTAATGCTAACAACATATAATTTGCATAAAAGTACGTATGATGTACATACTTTGTAGGTTTTAAACTTTTGTCGTCATATTCATGTGTCGAGATGAGATTGAGACTACAAAATTTTGTTAGTAAAACCAAAACTGCTTTAGGTTGTGAGCAGTGAACTTTTTTTGATATTAATATAAATGCTACATAACAAGGAAATACAGTTTGCTAAGTAAAGTATGAAACAAGATATATTAGTTGTAGTTGTGGAGGATGCAATGGTGCGTGGTTTGGTTGCAATGGTTATCAAAGTTTAAATTTACTTAATAATACTTGCTAAACTTTAATAAGTGGATTAGATTTTGTATTGCAGTTTTGGTTAAATGTATGTATTGATGATGAACGGATGGGGCTACAACAACTAATCATATCATATCTAATGTTGATGATAACAGTTTAGTTTACTTATCGGTCGGTCGGCGCTTAGCTCGTTGACCAGTCGCCAACCAAGTGATTATTATTTATACCCCCCCTCCACCTCATTCATCCTCCACAGTCAGTCAGTCATTTTATTTCTGATTATTATTATTCAGTGATGAGTTGGGCAGGCAGAACCAATTGAAATTTATAGTTTATTTCCTTCATCAGTAATATATATTATTTCATTTCCTTATTAATTTGATTTGAATATGTGTATGATCGATTCGATACAAATTGTTATAAATTTGTTTTGTTTCTTTTTGATTTTCAGGACTGGGAGCTTATGGTATTGTACGGGTTGAAGTGGGACATGGCCACAATAATTCCTACGGACTTTATCCAGATGTTTGAAGCCATCATGCCCAACAGTCACAGACACTGGTTTGAGAACAAAGTGATGAACCAAGTCTCTACCTACTTGTCCTTCTGTGCAACAGGTAAGAAGAAATTGATAACTTATTATTAAAGAAACATGTCTTCTGATCTTGTTTTATACATGTACATATGTAACTGATCGACAATGTTTTTTTTAATGAAGCCTTCGTTTCCTTTATGTTATTTACTTATTGATTTCTTCTTCTGCTTATAAGTGTCAAAATTTTATGTGCGCTTTGAAGTTTCTGCGACGGTCATTAAATATTGCTGTCA
>JAQFZJ010000174.1:0-51498 GCA_034695645.1 Folsomia fimetaria | reverse complement strand
AACCTTCCAGTGTGAACTGTGTTTGTAACCAAAATGCTGCAAACATTTTGTTGCCAACCGCGGTGTGGCAGGCGCTTAAACCTCTTGTTTGATGGGAAACGAGCAAGTGGATCAATTTTTTTATCAGAAAAGAAACGACCAACAACTTTGGGTATCATATCGTACCACAAAATCCACCCACGGCATGTTTCAAGCCAAAACACGACCAACCAACCAATAATTTTCTTTACCGACTAACCAACCAACTACATATTCAGCTACTACATTTGCCTATACCAGACTTACCCGCTACAGACGGATAAGTCCAATTTGCTTTATCAATCAATTCATAAAAAAACGACTAGACTATAAGAACTTTCAAGACGCAACACAATTATACCGTGTATTTGTGTAAATAAATGAGCAGTTCATCCAGTGCAAAGAAGCAGTGCAATAATAATCAAGTCAGAAATGTCGGATGTAATTTAACACTATGACGTTCGACACGGAAAAATGTTGTGCACAGAATTTATAATTACAAAGTACAACAAAAAACATATATGAAGTAAAATATAAAGCATGGATGATAAGGATGTGATCATTCTTCAGAATTAAATATCTGATTGAAATAATAATGATAACATTGCAATGCTTCCGTTTTGATGATGATGGTGATACTGAATTGAATGAAAGCATTTAAATGAAATAAATGTACGTGAACACAGGTAAAATTTTTAATCTTTCTTTTTGAGAATTTATTGAAATCTTTGAATGAAAATAAGGAACTTTAAAACCATCCAAGGCTCACATCATCATTTAAAATCCAATCCACACACAAGCACTATATTTACGAGATTAATATATATATGACTTATCGAAGAATCGACTTATGTTCCTCAAAGTGCTTAAATATATAGAACAATTCCCTTTCCATTCAGTAAAATATGCATGTATCGCTAATATAACAATATGGACTGGATGCTTTCTTTATCGCCTTATTGTTGTTTTCTCCCTCGTCGTTGTTATTGTGTTGTTCTTGTACATAACTAATTATTACTATTATTATCATAATATAATTATTATTTATTTATTTATTTCAATTATTATTATTATTTAATCGTATACAGAATATCACTCACTAGAAGACTACTACATACGTATTTGTTTGTTTGTTTGTTGGATGACGAATCGTATACGGGCATTATTATTTGTATGCATTTATTATGATTATTATTATCATTATTATTATTTGATAGGATAAAGTCTATTCAACTGAACTGAAGAACTGAACTGAATTAAATTGAACTGATAGTGTTATTACAAAGGGGTAAGCCCGTACGGACCTGGAGGACCAGATTGCGATGTCGGAGGTGGCGGAGACCCTGACGATTTTAACATTTGTTGCAGTTCAAGGAACCCATTCGAATTAGAGTTTGTTGAGCTAGTTGAGATATTTGACATAGCGCCGGTCAGGTGTTTGATGTGCCCTTTTATACTAGTGGAGTGGGGGTGGGGGTGCGGTGCGGCTTGAGATGTGGGGATAAGAGGTGGGGATGTTGAGGAAGGATGTTGTTGTTGTTGAGTTGCTGAAGGTGCAGGGGCTTGTTTATTCTTTCTCCGCACATTTTTAGTATTGGGCAGTTTGTTGTCCTTTTTATATTTCATGCGCCTATTTTGAAACCAAATTTTGATTTGTCGCTCAGAGAGTACTAACGAATGTGCAATTTCGATGCGACGTCTCCGGGTGAGGTAGCGATTAAAGTGAAACTCTTTCTCCAGCTCGAGGATTTGATGACGGGTGTAAGCTGTCCGTTGTCGTTTGGTGTCGAGGGAGGAACCGCTTACAACAAAGTTACTGTCCCGACCTGCCAGAAATATACAAGGGAAGGATTAGTTTAAAAGCCGTGAGAGCACGAAGAAAGTATGCATGTCAACGTTCGATTTTTTTTTAAAGAAATGTAATTAATATCAACAATGCAGTAGTGAAAACAATTGAATATAATTTGAGAAACAATTTGTAAATACAGATAATCAGATTTAGATAAGTAATAAATTTTATGGTGCTGTGTTAGTTGGATGAGATGGAGGAATCATGTGTTCACAGATATTTAGACAAATTATCCAGAGAAAGTGGTGAAAGTGGGGCTGACGTTGATTTGTGAGCTTTGGGCAGTCCCTAAATCATGTCACCCGACCGACCGGGTTCTTTCGTTTTTTACGGGACAACAACTAACTGTTGAGCTTCATTGTTACCCATTAGCCTTTCTTTTCATTATACCCATCTAAACCTATAACTCATCTCAAGTCTGCTTAATTATCTTGTCTGAGTCATCTTATCTTTTTCCTGGAATGGACAAATGACGACTGTTTTACGTATTCCAGGACATAATAAATAATGAATAACAATAATACTGCTATTAGGTATTTTTCCGTCACTATCATTTATTATTTTGCACAAATCCGGCCAATTTGCTTACGTCTTAAGAAAATTATGCGACGCAAAAATATAAATGTTATTCGTCTTGTGAAATCAAGGCGAGATCTCTCTTTCATCTTTATAGGAAATTCATGCAATTCATACAAAAAGATGTAAACAAGTCAGGAAACAATAATAATACTAATATTATTTTCCTCTCACAAAGTAATGTTGTTCCCTCTTTGTGATTTGCTGTATCACTTGAAATTCAAACTAAAACAGCGATGAATGTAAAATGTTAATGTAATGTTGGTCCATCATCATCCAGTCTTAAAATTGTGTGTTTGTTTGTCCATCCAAGTTGTTCAAACTGGTCAAGCAAAAGTATGAGTTACGTGACCAAATTATGCACAAGTTGACTTTTATTTTAATTTTATTTCCAACCGAAACAAACCAAGTTTCTCAAGACAAAGCTAGAATAAGTAATGAGTAATGATCTGCCTACGGAAACATGACACACCGTGTGCTCTCTGTCTACACAGTCTCATTTTTATCGCAAGAATCGCAACCAAAATCTGTATATATGCTGAGCTGACTGACACTACTGTGAATCTTTACACTACCAAGAAAAAAAGAAGAAAGATATTGTTTTATATGCACAATAATAATAATAAGAACAATAATAAAATCAGCTTGTCTGTCAACAACCAGCTCTTGAAAATACAAATATTTCAATTATTTCCAATTTGAAAAGAATTGAACTATTAAGAATTATTAAACTTGGTAGTTTACCAACAAATAAATTTAATTAGCTATTTTTCAATCTTTTGAGAGTTGATTAATATGGTTGAAAAAAAACATGGAATTTGTATATGAGACATGTCCCCTTGTGACACGGAAATTGGGTAAATTAGTCATTAAATCCTCGTTAAACAAGAATGATGCAGGGATCGAGGCGGGTGTGTAAAGTCAAGTTGTTCGTGCTGATGGTGGCTAATTGGAAGGTGATTAACTGCAATTTAAACCGACATGTGAGAAGATTTAATAGAGGTGGATGGATATGGAATTCATGTTGGTGTGAAATTGTTGAAATCTCGGCCCAGTTTCATTCGACTCTAAAAATTTATGAGCCACGCACATCATCATTGCTCTTTCAATGGTGTGAGAACAATTTCGAATTTCTTGTAAGGTCAGACAGACGGGATAGCCTCATTCAATAATATGTTTTAAAATGGTGATTATTTGAATTTTAAAACAAACTGGTTGATACTGGATGAGTCTGGTGGTAGATTTATGGGAGTATGAATAATCATTGGCGTTTTATATAACCCGGTAGACAACCTCATTTTAAAATCAAAGAGAGATCATTTCTATGTAAAACAGGGAATAAATTAAGTTGGTGAAGGATTTTCCATACTGCTTTGTATCGAGCACTTAAATTAAAATTGAGAGGAAATTTTACACCAATCAAGTGAAAACTGAAATATTTGTGTTAAGTAAATTGCATACATTTTTTAAATGTTGGATAATTGTGGTAAAAGATGAAACTTTTTAAATATCGACTTAGTTTTCATTGCATTGCGGAATGACCAGCAAAGCTAAAACTTACGAAAATTATGGTATAAAAGAAATCATGAAGATATCTTAGAACGCTATGATTTTCTGTTGTGCCTGGTCCAAAAAGATAGATGAGTGTAAAAACGGAAAAGTGAATTTTTTACGAAGGAAAAAGTGTGAAATAAGGAATTAGAGAATGTCATGTCTGTCATGTAGCCGTTGTCACCTTTTTATAAAATCCAAAAAACTCTTTACTATACGCTCACAGTATGTAATCTGTTAGCCTAACTACTAAAATCGCACTTTTCCTCTCTCCGGCCAAACCGAAGTCATGCTGAATATAAATCACTCATGCAACCAATTTTTCGATACGTTTTGTTCTCTCTCACCTCCTCGGGGCATTTTACCAGCGATATGTGCCTTCTTCATCCAAGGAAATATGAAGGGAGCTCCATCCTCGTCCCCTTCATCCCCATCGTCGTCATCTTCCTCCTCAGAATCGTCATCTGCCGTCCCTTCCTCCGCATCCAGATCCAAACCATCTGAAGGAATATGATTGGAAAGGGAGGAATCATCCCCACCTAATCCTCCCGGGTCACTTTCACCTCCACCACCACCACCACACGGGTCACAAGTTTCACTCACACCAAAAGTCACATAACCCCCGTTGGTGGTGGTGGTCCCAGTTCCAGACGATGAAACACTACAAGGGGGCAATACTACTATAGGTGACTTAATAGCATGCCCCCCATGCACTCCTCCTCCCCCCACCACCACTCCTCCCGCATTGAGCTGACTATTTGGTAGCGGACTGGTACTGGAGTTGGCGTTGTTGTTATTATTGATATTGATATTATTAGAAGATAACAAATTATGGTGAAGATGGGTGTGGTTCTGAAGGTGGTACGGGGGACTAGACAACCCCTGCTGTTCATCCCCACTACTACCCGGGTAGTATGTGGAAGACGGTTGTGGGGCATAGTTGCTACTACTCTGCGAAGACGGATACACCGGACCCGGAGGTGGTGGTGGTGGTGGAACTTGTGGGTTATAGAACTGGGGACACTGTGGGGCATAATAGTTTGCAGCGTGGTGGTGATGTGGGTACTGTCCCTGATGATGGGGGTAATAATAGTCTCCCCCCGGAGAGAAATATTCGTCTGGTGGGGGGAACTTGGGCTCAAGGTAGGCAGGATTGTTTGAATTCATGAGGAAAGTATTCATCGCTATCGGTCGGATAAACTGGTCTTTCTGTACCGAACGCGGAGAAGGGAATTCTTCAAATGATGGATTGAGCTCACTGTTTTGTGCTGAGCCAGCCCATAGTGGGCTGGCGTTTGCGTTTGCTTTCACTCAACTTGGTAATGCATCATACCGATATTCCTAGCTTGACAGGCACATGGGATACATAGTTGCTCTGCTGTGTGCTTCTACTAGCTTAAAACTACACTACTAAACTTTTACTTTACTACTGCGTACGTACGTCCAACCGTCGTCGACTACCACTGACCCCCTCAACCAACCAAACAACCCTTATTCCTCCCCGTATTATAATATTAATAATAAATAATACGGATACTATTCTTTCTATTCACACATGCACTAATCTGTCTATGCAATGCGTGATTCAAAATTATTAAGTATCTTCTTCTCCACCTGATCCTCTCTGATTATTAATCAATTCAATAACTCTGTCACATTATCATCAAAAGTGAGATAAATAATCCACCCGATATTACACTCACTCTCTCTCTCTCAAGATGATGAAGAAGGTGATGTGATGCTAGTTGTCAGTTGTCTTAAGCTTCTCCTCTCAAGAACATCTTTTATTGGTCACGCTTTTCTCACACTTTTTCTTTATAAGAATCAATTGTACATTTGTTTGCACGTGTTCTAATTTTAAAAATTTCTTCTTACATTTTTTATTATTACAAAAATTGGAACGATGAGACAACCGGATCTGAAAAATAATATATTCATTCAACATATTTAAAAGAATTATCTAACGACGTTTTGGACATGTAATATTAAAATGTCTCATATTTTGACTAAGCCCCCATCATATCACAGTGTCCCTCTCTGTCATGTGAACAATTGACGAATGACAGAGCACAAGTCACTGGACCTCCCATAACATACATACATACATAAGTCACCCACACCAAGCAGTAGTAACCCATCCATCAGTTATTATTATGAAAACTCAATCACCCTTTTCTCACACCATACCACTCATATTCCACCCAAACAAAAATATCCACTCAAAAAACTGTCAAAAGTGAAAACAAATTATTTACATACATACATACAAAGTTCATGTGGAAAAAAGGGTTCGTCCAAAAAAGTCAAGTCAAGTGATTGTTTCCCTCATAAACAGTTTGGTCACAGGACGTGATGAGGATCAACATATATATTATTATGGCTACACTGGAGTGGACACACACCCACCGACCCACACACGCTGGTTTGGTCGTCTTCCAACTTTTTGGAAAGAAAGGGCTGCGCAACATGAAATGAATTCACAAAAAAAAGCCGAGACGGATTAAATTACTTTGTACACTAGGAACAAACCAGGGCACGTGTTTCCAGTCTCATTTGCATTCAGTCATTCTTCTTCACAGGCCAAGGAACAAGGAAAAGTGGCAGGTATAGGGCAGACCAGACCACCCTCGCAAACATAATGAGATTTGGGAAACAACGGGTTTTTATTGATTATTGATTGAAACCGGGGCAAATATAAGTATTAATATTGCAGGAAGAGTCAAGTGTAAATTGTTGTTTTGCCCCAATATGTATTATCTTATCATGCATTGCAGCCTTTATTATTCAATTCACTTGTTCAAAAAATAATTCAATCCATTTGTAAAGTATTGATGAGTTGATGGTTTTTCTTGTTAGAAGAAGGTCCCCATGTAAAAAATGTAAATGTGAGACGAAACAAAAACGGAGCATTATAGAAGTCATGTCGACATCATTCAACATCAAAACGAGACGTTGTTGAGTTGCTGCATCCCCACGAACCGTGCCCAATTGACCAAGTAGATAGAATTATGGCTCCCATATGAATGTATTAGTACATGCATACTTATATTCATCCATGATGGGTGTATGAATGCATGTCGATGGTGAAATGAATGCTTTGAAACTAAAAAAGGTTGAATTTGACTTCAAAGCTCAAATCAAAACAGCTCATCCGATCACATCACCCAGACTCGTTCAAGTCAAGCTCATGTCAAATAGTCAAAGTCAACTCGTCAAAATTTTAAAAAAAACTTGAACTAAAAAATGTGTGAGCTTTTTAACTCTATCCGAGATGCAAGAATATTGTGATACTGCGGCCAAACATGTTTCATGTTGTTCAATAATAAAAATAAAATGTGTCTAGTACCTCTTTCTTTCAGGCAATTCCCGAAATAGCAACAAACAACTATACCTATTCATATTGTATGTTATTGTGTCTCTCGCTTTTTGAAATATTATTTTCAGATTGCATATTGCATAGCATTATTCTTGACACTTTTTTTGCACTCGACAATTTTCTGAACATTTTTGCAAAAGATTTCAAGTCAAGTGAGATATTGGCAATCTGCCACAGAACATGCATTTTGATGGATATGAAAGACTACCCTGTTTCGATAATGTAGGACTCGTTCACTTATCGATAAAAATCGATTATAATTTCTCAACATTTTGTTGAAACATGGACACCCCACATAATTTTTAATGAGGTACCCCTGTTGAAATGTTGTTTGTTTGTAGTCGTGAGATTTTTGAGAATTTCGGCCCATCTTGTACATATTATACTTTTACTGGATGGATGGATGGATGGATTACATCACCAACCAACCATGCATCTAAAATTTCTCTCTATATATCCCGTCATCCCGTGTGTCTGTTCTGTTCTGTAAAATAATAAGTGAACTTGCTTTGGTTAATTTCAACTGTCCAATAATCAGAGTTGGGATCTATCTAGCTAGTTGTTGTTGATGTACTTGTATTACGTACGTTATATAATAGCAAAGGGATTTTTTAAACTTTATTTAACTCGGCTGCCTCCTCATCCTTTGCATCCCTCCATTATTATTATGTATGCTGTGAGCCAAGCTGTCAGAGCGAGATGTCAATTTCACTGGATCACAGAACTTGACATCCCGTCAAATAAGCTAAGACAACGGATTGGTCAAACAGCCCAGACCACCCTCCACTCTATCCACCAAACCAAAACTAAACCTGAACCCCAAATATAAAGTTTAATTTATTTAATAAAAACTAAAGTAAAAAGTTATCCTTTCCTTTACACGGCGACTACATGTCCTACTCCTTTATCCGGGCAACATCATCCTATGCAATTAAATGAGCTGTATAAATACCATGTAAATAAATAAAGTGGTTCCTCCCTTAGGTTCTATTCGATAATGTGGTATGTGTGATGTGTGATGTATTGTATTATTTATTGGTTGCCTTGTTCGTCTCCATGCAGGGGATCGAATAATAATCATCCTATTTTCAATTTCTGTTTTTCCAATAAGTCTAACCAACCGTGCGTGGGGTGCAAGAGAAGAGAAGGGTATGCATAGTCAAGAAGATTCAAATTACACATTTTTTAGTAATTAAAATATTTCAGTATATCAGTATTCTACGAGGTTTTATTACAAATTAGAGAAGGTTAAATTGAAATTCTATCATTTTTCTTGTAGTACTTTGTAACAAGTAAGTGTATGCACTATTTTTGCAAAATTGTGAGCATTACGTTTGATCAAGCTTGAATTTAAGCGAATTTAGTCCTCAATCCACAAAATGTTGAAATCAATTCCAATTCAATTAGTTCATCTTTCTCCACGCCGCTGTTGCTGCTACTGACTGACTTCACTCATGTTAAATATATGTTAAATATTACAAGGGAAGTTTTGCATGAAGAAGCTATATTCTAGTATTCTAGCTGGGATGATGGCACATGTTGCTTGCATCACAAGTTGCAGTTTCTTGGATGCAATTACGCCGGGATGGATGGAGCATCTAATGATACAACTTGTCTGAAGACCATTTTTCATTCTGACATCTTCCACTCTCACAACAACAACTTTTGCTGCAAAGAACACGCTTAATGAAATTGACCTTGTTCTCCCTTAACTCACTTCCACACGCACCATTATATTATTGCTATAAGCTACATAGTAGTGACTAGCCAACATAGGACGACGCCGTTCTATTGCCTCCTCCTCCTACCACCAACATTTTAAATTCAGATCACTACCGGGAATGAATCCAATAAAGGAACCTGCTATCATCTCCCGCAATTTGAAGTTTGCTTGGTTGGTTGAGGGTGGTAAAAATACAAATCCTTTTTTAAATCGTTGTTCAATGAGCCGATATTGCTTGAAAACAAAGGTTGAATGGGCTTATAATGTAATATTACATTTGGCTATAAAGTGTGTCATACCATTGTTGATTAAATATAAGTAAACTGTCTGTATAAGGGGAACAAATTAGGCTAATTTATGATATGGGATTCTCAATGACAATTAGAGACATTATAGTAACTTATTATATTAACACCTCACACGTTTAAAAAATATATCTGTAAGCAACACCACTTACTTTCCATCATTGACACCGCTCACTCGCCACACCTTGATTTGACGAGTCGTCGTAAAGTAACCACAACTGTACGAGTTTAATGCAAATTATAGGACACAAGTACAATACATTCAATCCAACAATGAATCCAATCCATATTGTATAAGATTGTATTGTACATTACTCGAGATGCATTCATGCTATACATACACATTTTGTTTGTATAATGTTGGATGGACAAGCAATCTAAGTTGGCTTATTTGGTCTAATTAGTTGTACAAACATGCAGAGAATTAGCGTCTTTTCCATCTCTCCTGCTTTTTAAGCCATTCGATCAGCTACAGGCAAAAGGTGTGGTTTGGTTGGTGCTGTATTATTTCGTTGGTCAATTGAATATTAATTATTATATTTAGTTGAATTTTTTGGATTGAAATTCTGTATTAAAATAAGAGGATCAACAGCAAAGTAACACACTGTCATACGTAACATATACATAGATTGTATCACTCCATAGTCGGGCATAAGACCCGACTGGACAAGAAGAAGACCTTAAAAACTGGACATTTCTTTCAGATGGAATGTTTCACCCACCAGAAAAAGAAGACATTGTCCGTCCTTCTATCCGATCCTTCTTATTCTCAAGTGAGAAAAAAGAAGAGTAATAAAACTTGAAGGAGACCTTAATACGACCTCCACATCCCGTAATATATATCCCTTTGGGTGAGGCTCACTTTGAATGGGGATGTCATAAAATTGGGAGTTCCTGGATGGATTTCTGGACACAATACGAACAAATCTCTGTGCCCAGTCGGAGTCAAGTTCGTGTCCGGCCAACTTCCACTTCTTCTGGAGAAATATGTTGTGCAGTGTCCACTTCAGTCAAGTCCAGTTCCATTCTACTGAAAATTCAGAAAAATCTGGATTTCCGAGAGTAAAAAGGTAGGAAAATTGTTTTTTTATTAAAAAAACTATGTCATATGTACTATTTCCATTCTTTCCTCTCCATCGCGGAATTGAACATGCCTTCTTTTCGTCATCTCTTGATCATTCGTTCGTTCGATTCGATGGTGAGAGGTGGGGATCAGACAGGATAAGAGGACCCATTGCATTGCAATTGCATGATGTTGTTTTCTATTTCTTTCATGGTAGAGTGAGAAGGGTGAACTCTCTGCTGAAGGAGTTCGAGAGTGGTTGGTTGGTGTGTGTGTCACTCACATCATCCATTATTAATTCCCCCTCGTCACATCACAACTCGGTCCCAATTACAGTAAGAAAGCAAGTGACAACTTCCACAACGGAATTCCATTTCTATTGTCAACTCTCTTCAATGAATGTTGACAGAAATCCTGAGCCCAAGTTTCCATGTTCATTTCGTTCGTCTTTGCTAACTCCATTTCCACTTACATCATCACAAAATGAGAGCAACTACTATGTATATGTAGTAGTGAATGTACCACTCACTCTCTGATAGCAAAAATGTGGACCATTGCATTCATTTTTACCATTCATCAATTCATCATCATCATATAGGCGTAATCAGAGTAGTTTGAGAGAAGTGTTGGAGGGGGGACATGTACAATATTTCCTGCTAGACTGGATATTCCCACCCCGAACATATGCCATATATACCATTCGTGTTAGTAGTTTCATTCTATAGACATTTATCATTATTACTTTATATTTTTGTTGTGAGGTATTATGTATTTTTATTGTGAGTGATGTAATAAGTAGGTTGGTTAGTTTTTGTTGAGGGGACAAAAAGAAGATAATGATATGATGACCAAAGGATAGAGTGAAAGACTTAATAAGAAGACATTTCTAATCCCCTCTGTCCATTCTGGTCGTGGTTGAGGATGCTTTTGTAACTATTATAAAATAATATTTAGTGTAAATATTTCAAATATTTTTTTAAAACCTGTAGAAAAAAAAAGATTGACACATTTAATAAGGACATAATGTGCATGATATTTAGAAATCCTAATTCAGATACAAATTCTGTAGTGAATTGATCTGCTATGCTATGTTACATAATGCTATGCGTGTAAAGTGTGTGGCCATGATTTCCTTCCTCCTTCACGAAACTCATCATCATCGCTGGAGGCGATTCATGTCCAGCCATTCCATTCTCATCCCCTAATTCTTCCCATTCTTAGCATCCATTCACTTTACTTTACTTTACTCACTGACAAAAAACTTTTTTTAGAAGTTACACTCCAGTCCAGTTCAATCCAAACCTAAAAAGTGTCTCTCCTCCGCCGTAAAAGTGAAACTTGACAAAATTCACAGAGACACAATATAATCGTGTTAAGAAGAAGAGCGGATCGGTCTCATTCTCACATTCCCAATTCTGCTCCTTCTTCTTCCTTGACCTTTTCCTACTAAAACGATCCTAAAATGAACAAAGTACGTGTCTGGAGAGGATGAGGATAAGAATATGCCTGTTCGTTGTTGAAGTGCAGCCAGTAATAAAAATCCCGTTGTGGGAAGTGGCAATAAAATGTCCCAAGTGGACATTCAATTCAGAATCCGCATCTCTCAACTGACCCTTCTTCTCCATTATTATAACTTATATATATTCCTCCCTGCTTGTGGGACTCTTTCTTCACTCTTTGGTTAGTTGGTTGGGTCACGGACAAAACCAAATCAACCACCATTGCTGCACGCCACAGGATATCCAATCCTACCTCTCAAATTTTAGCTCTAAAATCTTTTTCTATACACGTTCAATCCATAATAGATAGATCCAATCCTCTCTCTGATTTTGCTGAGTCTTGCGTTAAGATGAAATCACATTACGCCCACTGAACCAAACCAAAGTAAGCAAACCACAATTCCCAAATGTGTATAAAATAATTTGTAAATAGAATGGATTGAGTGAGGTTGGATACCACTGACTTCAATTCCGACAAGTTTAGCAAATATTATTATACAATGTATAATTTGGTGAAACGAGGTATAAACGAGTCGACTACAAATTGAAGAAGATCGAGGTCTCTTCCTCTCTTCTCTTACTTGGTGATCTGGGCACGGTTCAATTAATTACTTTCATTCAAAGTCGTTTAATGACTGAGTTGTGTGGTGGTGTGGGACTGACTTTCTCATTCTCATGCACGGACAGAGACGAAGGAGTAAGAACCCACACTAACCACCTCCTGACTTTCTCTCTCCCTCGCTATTTGCCTAACCATTTCTCCTCGACTTAAATACTAATCGAGATTGCACAAAGGACTAACAAGATCTGATTTGTAAGTAAAATGAAATTGGGGAAAAACACTCAACCGAAAATCCCACTTTTCCATCCACTAACAAGCAAGCAAACTAAACAAAGTCTTTGCCAAAGTCCGTCTCTTTTATGCGTACAATCTTCACAATTTGCTATCAGATTGTGTGTGTATATTGTTTTTGGTGGTAGTAGTTGGTGTGTCTGTAAGATAGCGTTTGATAATAGAACATTCTCACTAAACGGAAGGCCATAGTTGCAACCATCTTTTTAACGGGAGAAGAGTTTACAATTTTTAAAAAGACTTTATCCAAGCCTGTCTAATCCTATTAAGTCATGAGGGAACAATATGTTTATGCAAGCCATGGATTCCTCCCATTCAACCAACCTCTATATTAGCATGGAATAAAGTAAAGTAACCGACGACTGGGTTTAATATTTGTCCGCATGTAAGCAAAACTGAACAAATGCGGTATGTATACATACATATATATTGTAGGCTGGTGTGGACGACGACACGATAGAGGAGGAAGAAGCCAAGTACAGAACAATGGAATAAACAATGTGTGCTGTTGGATAGAGCACCCAGCAGGGATCATCTCACTCTGCTTTAATACTGTAAAACTCGCTCTTTTCCATTGAAGAACGGGAGCATATTGGCTCATAAAACAGGTCGTAAAATAAAACCAGCCTTCCACCAAAGACCAAAACATGCACGAGTTTTCGTCGTTTGCTAACTTCACACTTTCTCGAAATGGAGCAAACCAACAACGTTAACTTGTGCGTTTTTGTGATATCATCATCGTTCCTCGATCCTCTCTTTTCCCCGTCATCATCATCACTAAACAGAAGAGGAGAGGAGGATGAGATTGAATGAGATGAGATGAAATCACCCAAATATTCAGGATATAGTCCTAGGGAATATAATAATTTGCATCCACGACCGACAGACAAAAAGGCCTTTATTTAAGATTTGTTTTTTAGATTTTATGTTGTAACAAGTAGTAGCAGACAGCCAGCCGTGTGAGCCGTGTGGTTTGGTTTGATTTGCTTGGTTATTATACGGTCCGTATAAGTTAGATAGTATACATACAAGAGCTCCTCTTCTTCTTTTACTTTCTTATCTTGTCTCTTCTACTTTTACTTGTCTGTCTGTTCCCAATGCGCTTTACTTGCTTTGCTTGTCGGAAGGAAGCTGCAATTTGTATAGAAATAAATGAAAAAAAAACTTTTTGAATTAGGAAGCTTGAGGATTTCTTTCCACAAGGAAGAGAAGAAATAGGAAATATCTCTAGGAGTGAGTTGTTGCTGCTTCTGCTTCTTCAGTAGTGTGGTTATGGTGGAAGTGAAGTAAAGTTGGACTTATTCCAGGCGAAACTTTGTTCACTCAGATCACAATATTATTTCCTTGCTGCTGCTGCTTTTTACTTTACTTACTTATTGCGTCTACTACTCCTCTACTCGGGTAGTTTTGGACGGATGGACGGGTTGGAGGAATGGAAGGGATCCATCCACGACGAAACGCACGTCTTTTCAGATTTAACGACCAAATATGTTGGGAAGAGGGGTACAAACTTATATTCCCTTAAAACCAGGGCTTAAAGGCTTGTCGTTAAATTTTATAAAAAGCAAATAAAAAGTGAAGACTCGTGGAAGTTTTGGGAGAAAATTAAATGTAATAGTTTGCGTAGCGTAAAACGTTGGATGATGGTATGCATTTTGACTTCATTATCAAACGACACAAAGTCCATGTTGGTCCCTAAGTCCCTTGCCTTATTCGATCGCAGTTACCAACAACACTACCGCAATGCCATGATGCAATATTATATTATAAGGGAGAGAGAGAGCGAGAGAGAGACAAGATGACTAAAAAGTGGTTCGCTTTCCAAAAAACTTTATCCACAAAGCGATCAGATCCGACCGAGTGAGAGAGAATGAGAAGGGGAACTTCATTTCTTCTTCTTTTCATGAAGGTGCCTCCTGGAAAAATGGAGGTATGGCTCATGTGTCTCGTTCCATTATCACATCACTCTTATATTAATGATGCAAGGTCGTAACCAGGGAAGGAAGGTCATAGGTCGGCCAGAGGGAATAAGTAGGTCATCCCGAGCTGCTCCTAGACAGTTTGAGACAGAAGATCCGTTACTTTGTTCATTTTGGGTGCAACTAAACTATGATGTTACATACATGCATGCATATAGTTTGTTAGTTAGTTATATATGTTGAGTCTCTCTCTAGTAATACTGCTGGCTGAGTGTATCGTGCTTAGGGTGAGAGTTGACTTTTAGCTGCTGGCTGGAGGGTTATTTATGGGCCGAGAGAGTAATAAAATTTATTGCCGAGGATTTATTATCGTTGGCCATTTGGTCTTCTCTCTCGCGCTTATATACAATGCTTTTGCTGTGCCTTTGCTTTTGCTGCCTTTCTCCCGTTCTCATCGCAGTCAGTGTTCATCGTCCTTCTGCACAGATCACACACGGCCCTTCCTTCTCTTCTTCTTCCTCAAGAATTCAAAAACGCTTCCAAGGCGCAACGTAACGACTTCCACACTTGACGACCAAACTGTCTCCGACCTGGCTCTCTGCCTTAGTCGCTTCTCGCTCCCTTGACGAGTGCTGCTGGTTTGGTTTGTGCCAGTGAGTGAATATGTGCATGTATGAGAGAAGTGTTTGGTTGGTTGGTTGGTTGAGTGGGTGCTGCGGGTGAAAGTTGGTGTTCATTGTAGCTTGGAAATTGCTGAAACTAGCTGCGTCGTCATCATCATCATCCTCATCGCCACCACCACTGTCCGTCCGTTGTTGCGTTCCTTTCCTATTTTTGGGGCCAGGAGAAGACCAGGGGAGAAGAAAGAGTAGTGAGTAGTGTACATGTGTTAAGAAGAGGACCCTTTTCCCATCCGTGATTGACAGGGGCCCAGCCCCACCGAGATGTGAATACGCAACAGCCATCACTCCACGTAATGGAGTCCGTCCGTCGCTCTTCTTGTGAGTTGCGAGTGTTTGTTGCATCTGCATCTCTTTCCAGCATGGCTCCCCTTCATCCTAAAAATCACTTCACGAACCAAACTCAACCAAAATTTCTGGAATTTTAGTCTTTCCACTTTTAGTCAGAGATTGCAGGAGGCAGTTTTATGCAACAGACAGAACAAAATACTATTATGAAGAAGAAAAGGAGAAAGAAATGTGGTGGTGGTGTCTGGTGTGGTATTATAGTTGCACGGTAGAATATATATACATAGTAGATCAGATCAAACAATGCAGTGCTTAGCTTAGCTTGAGGTGGGCTAACGGATTAGAGAATGTCGTAGGTAAGTGATGATTAATTTCCTCTATCCGACATCCTTCCTTGGTTTCCACTACTGGCCTACCTACATCACATACTTATTCTCTATCTACATCATCCCTTTTATACTCGCTAAAATAAAGACGAGTCAGTTACACACAGCTTTAGAGATGGCTATCATCCATCAATCTTAACAAGTCAAATGCGCTCTTGGTTGCAAGTTCTTTGAATGCAAGTTCTTGCTGTGAAATGCAACTGTCACAATAGTGCAGTCAACATGATGCAAACAAACCATTAATGTCTTCAGGAGCTGTTAGAATTTGAACGAAATCTTAAATTTTGTAACGCAAGATTTTGAAGATGGATTCATATTTAAACGAATTTTCCATGTCTTAACATGCAACTGCATGGATTGCATATATTTTATTTCCTGTTGTCCAGTTTCAGTTCCGGCATGTGCATGAGAATGATGATAAGGGAAAAAATATTTCATTTTACGTAATGGAAATAAGTACATAGGAAGAAACAATCCAGATCGAAGTTGGTTTCTGTTACACACTACATTATTATTGCTTAGCTTAGCTTAGCCGGACTGGATAGAAGGACGATCATCGACCCACACCCATAACATCTGCCACCACACACCACCAAATCCAATCCACCCAACAACGACGAACCAAGTAGAACAAAACTTCCCCTCCTCTTCAGTAGAATAATATTAAGCACATACAGACGTCTCTATGATATTACGATATGGTGGTTGGCTGTTGAATTTTGGATCTACAGATATAGATAGATTATTGCGTGGATAACACAACTTTTTTATTACAAAAAAACTAGAACATTTTTAATGAACGCTAACATCATGTACATACATATCGTGTCGATATTAGTCGTCTAACTGGATATGGTATAATTGAAATGTAAAAAGAAAGTATGTTTATTTTGTACATAATAACAAGGGTTATAGGTTACAGCAGGTTATAAATTGCATTTACATTTTTTTCATCATTTTCTATTCCAGTTTAGTTTGTTGAGATGAGTTTAGCTGTTGCAGCTACTACCTGTTTGGTTGGAGAAAGTCCTAACCAACCAACCATTTTTCTCCTTGAAAAAAAAAGTTTGTAAAGAAGAAAGTTGTCTGTATCCATATACTTAGATTCATGTTGAGGCTGCTGCGATAAAATGACGACGACGATATGTATGGCCTATAGAGTTGTCTGATCCGGTGATGGTGGTGGTGGTTGGCTGGGTGGGAACTTACAGAGTGGATGGAGTTGCCCGGACGGAGAGAGTGTTGCTGAAGAAATATCGATCCGAAACTTTCATCGTCCTTTCTCTCTCTCTACCATCCATGGTATGGCCGCTTTCTCTTCTTTCTCCCTCCGCATAAATAATCCACTCACTCACTCCCTCCCTTCCACCACCGACTTCAATTAAATCCTCACTTCTCAACTGCTTTCCTTATATCATCATTCCATCATCTCCTTAGGTTGGGGGCTCCCTTCTTCTTCAAACAAACAGGAAGTACAGCACATACATACAGAGGCTACATCCATGAATAGCGAAACATTATTATTATTACGGATGTGGACGTAATTAAATTGCATACAATAAAATAATACATTTTAAAACGCATAATATGACGGACTGAATGCGAATGAATTCTTTACTATCTAGGAAAATTAATTTTTACAAAACAGAAATATGGAAATACAACAAAAGTTGTATTTAATTATTCCATTACTCACGTTCAACGAAATAGTAAAATCAAAATCTCACTTTTGCAAGTCAGGTTGGAATTTTAATATAGCTTATACGCAACTGCTGATCAATTATCCATAACAGATATCTGTATGATTCCATATATCTTGATTATTACACAGCATTTTTATATATCTCATCTCATATGACATGACGGTAGCACTAGCACCACTGCATAGTAGTAATACAAATATGATGATAAATTTTCTTTTTAGTAAAAGTGCAATTGCCTCCAGTTATTAGTTTCATCTCATAAGCTTGATGAATCCGACTCGGACTCGTGTTTCACCAAGGCCAACTTCTCCATGATGATCGAAAGAGCAAAATTGCACAATACAAGTGGATACAACTATACGGAATAAGAATAACTTCCTTCGAATTTCGCAGTTAAATTTGCCCTTACGAATGTTAAATGATGGAAGTAATATGAGTAAGGTGCAGGCAGTTATGTCCCTTGTTAAAATTTATTGCTCTCTGATCTGACATGAACAATTAGCATATTAACAAACGCATTAATAAGAGAGGATTGTGTGAGTGGGTAGAACAAGGAGGGAGACAGACGAATGCAAAATAATCATGAAACAGAACAAGTTTCGCATTTCATTTGATAATATTTTCGCATAAGAATCGTGTCTCATTTCGTTATTTCTTGTCACGGTATGGTATGAATATGAAATACAATAATTATTCTTGGATAATATTGAGATAAAAACTGTGTAAGACTGAATTTGACAACACATTTTTATCTTTTACAGTTGGATTTGTCATCTTGCAGCTGGAGCAGGATTGGATTTCTGGCACCAATTTTCCGGAAACTGTTATTTCTTGGATATCACCCTGTAGATCCGACTTTGTCCTATAATATTTCTGACAAATTCGGATTTAGAGAGGTTTGTCAGAGAAATACTTGGCAGCGATCAGTCTATTTGTCCGTTGGAATTGCCTATAACAATACATGACACTTGAATATATCGGTGATTTGGGGCAGGAAGGTTAGATCGTCCATGACCCCTTCGTCGTAAGTGACCATTGTAGTGGGTTTTTAAATATTTGTATACCATTTTATAACTGTTTACATTCTTTACAGAAATTGTACTCTTCCGGCTAACTGTGAAATTAGGATTGAAGTAAAATGAGAAAACATGCATTTAAGATTAAGTAATATTATTAAGTGATAGTAGGCTATATAATGACAGCAGAATAACCATAGTTCAAAACAAATTAAAATCAATACGCCTACTAATAATAATTTGCAATGTGCTAGTCAATTATTATCCTCATGAGATACATAGATATATTAGTACATATACATAATATAGGCTGAAAATCAATTGAAAAGGATTGCGATTAAAAGTTTACACGCCATTTGTTTAAAATTAAGGAAATTGTTTGAAACGCTAGGATTGGGCTCTATTGATAGTTGCATAATACAGGACGATATGAAGGGTTCCTCTCTTTTTCATAGTGCCTACCTGCAAACAAACCGGCCCTTTACCAAGGTTGAGTTGAAGTAGCCTTTATCTTTGTAATAAGAAAAACGGTTTTCTTGTTAAAATGAGAAGAAATGGTTTAGATATTGGGTCAGTCCCTCTTTTCATAGGTTCAGTCAGAAGAACAGCAAATGTTACTTTGCTGTTTGTGTAATCCCTTTTCCCTTTGAAGTCCTAAATGCTGCTGAGTCATTTTTAGTAGATTGTTGCCTGGGGCAAGGATGCTCGATTCCATTATTCGATTTCTTCAGTGCAAAATGACATCATTTTGGTTTAGCTTATTTTACAATTATTTTTATTCGTTTTGTAGCATTTAAATCTTTTTCCTAAGATAATCATTCTTATACCTAGTATGCTTTGTATAAATAATGATCACTATATTTATGTAACCTTGTCTTGTTCCTAAATCTGCAAACTTTTTAAGTGACTTTCTCCAATGTGCGGAATTTGCGAATATCTCCGTGAATTAATCCAACCAACCCAAATTACAATTTGATGGAGGTGCTTAATGGAGCGTCTCGTGCATTTTTACATCGTTGTCCCCCACTGAGCTTTCCCCTTTCCGGAATTTTCTCCGTTCTTTTTCATTCTTCTGTAGAAAATCTTTTTTCAAATCCCGAAGGTAACTCATCGCATCGTGGGGATGGGGAGGTGTATACGCTTCATTGGCAACCTAGAAATATTTTGGTAAGTTAAACCCTTGTTAAGTAAATACCATCATTTCAAATATAAAGATAATTGATATTTATTTTCGTCTAAATTTTGCAGACCTTATCTTGAGGTGCTGGTGCTGCTGAGGTTGTTAATGCTTCCACATTTTCAGACGATGATGTATTGGAGTCCTGAAGATTTCGGATTCACTTTATTTACTTACTATCAAATATAATCTATAATTTGGAAAATTACGAGCTTTTGTTGAGATTCTTGGATTACAGTGTTATCATTGTCACTCTCCTCCTGGGTTTCGATATTCCTTTTCATTAGGTCGCCGCCATTCTTAAATAAAGTTTTAATTGAATAAAAATGAACAATTTAATAGATCACTTGAAAAAGCTAATATTAGTTTATACCACGCGTATGCAGAAGGTATGTCTACAAGATGTTGCAATTATTATCAAGAAACAGAATATTCTTACTGAACAAATATTACTTAAATTCTTGACACCCGATAATTTCAACATGTTAGGTAAGTAAAGGGACGTCGTAAATGTACAGTATCAGAGAAACGTTTAATGTTTGGTATATTACAGACAGATATACCTATGTACATATAATTAAAATTACGTACGAGTTTAGTTGCATAATACATACGAGTATATATATGTTATGTAATACCTAATACCCATCATTGAAACGTATTATTTATAAATTGTTATAGAGTAGAAGAATCAGTTATTTTATTATTTTATTAATTGCAATTATAACAGTTGTATGTAGAATGCAATGCTAGATAACGAAACAAACCAACGATTTCCCTTTTCAAATAAGGTATGCAATATTAATAACACAACATATTATATGTATCTTAGTCAAATTAGTGTGTATTATTATATACTACTACTTTTACTACTTATATTTTAGCAATATATTTATGTACATAAACAGAAAATGTAAAAAGACATCTTAACAAGAATACTGATTTTCGTATTCTGGGCTGGGATGGGATGAAGGGTTGAGATCCGTCACTTTGGACAGTACGGCGATGGCGATTTGATCATGGGTGGAGAGTTTCTGACAGAGGACGCCATTTTAGGGGCTGAACCCTTACTTTACTCACAATCCATCTTATAGAATTATTGAAATGATTGCGTGCGATGAAGGTAAATGCGCAATTTCCTTCGTTTCATCGTTATCAAAATATAAGAGACATTTAATTAAGAATTAAAAAAAAATATAATATGACAATGCAATTCCTAGAAATAAATTAGAGTACTTAACTATATCCTACGAATAAAAAAAATGTTTCATTGCAACCAACCTATTGTATTTTGCACAATGCACATACAAGTTATTTTCCCTTTAGCTTTCATGTTGAAAAGAATTGGCCAATGGTCAATAGCTGTATTATTCGCTCTCTCTCTGTCTTATTTTCACGCATTTTTGCATTGTCTTTGCATATCAGTGAAATTAATGTAATACAATCTTCTGAAATGATTCACACGTATGACTAATTAAATATGTTATTGAAAATATGATGAAAGCGGCATTTTTGCTGCATCGATTTCAATTTTATCAAGCAGGCCAACATTATATGTATCCCGGAAGACGGAAAATGGAACATAAACAAATACAATTGTTCCTACTCGAATCCCATGTAAGCCTGGAAGAGGTAAAACTTCTTATTGCTTATTAAGCAAAAGTCATACCCTTCTGTTGAACTGCTGAACTTGAAATTTGCAAGTACTCAATTTTGCACTACTATGAGGATTGAAATAGCATTGGCAGTTTTATTGGCAGGTTTAGAAAATAATTTTCTAAGGACGTTTAATTGGAATCTGCACAATTAAAATTATCATTCTCCTTCTTATTCCATTTACAGTTGCCATTATTCATGTAAATAGTGAAGATGTAAAACCAGAAGAAAAAAAAGACGACAAAAGGACGACAGATTCCGCTGCACCAGCAACCGTGTCGACGGACACAGCTAAAGGCGAAGTGAAACGTGACATTATTCCTGAGACGGCTTCGGAAGCTGGAAAAAGTGATCCAGGAGTTGTACAGAAGAAGAAGAAAAAGAAGAAGAGGAAGATATCTGAAACATCGCCAAAGGATGATCAGGTAGAGAAGAGGTCTGCTGCAGCACCTGCAAATTCATTGACCACAGAACCTGAGAAGCGTTCTCCTGATGCAGAAGCAGTTCTTGCAAATGCTGATACAGATTTGAAAAAGAGGGAATCCGAGAATAGCGATACACCAAAAGAAGTACGCTCAGCCAGTCCTGTCGACAAACCTGGAGAATCTGCACCAGCCCAAAGCGCTGCAAAAGCGGTTGACGCAGTTGCACCTGCCGCATCTGCGGCTGATGCGACTGCATCCGCGGCTGCAGTCTCAAGTTCCAAGGGTGCTGATGTAAAAAGAGGTAACGCAATAAAAAACAATCCATATGCACTATGAATGGTGTTACCTCCTATGTCGTAATGTTTTGTACTTTATTTGTAGACGCTGCACCAGCAGCCTTGTCCCCCATTGCAGACGAAACAAAAGATATAGCTTTTGAATCCGAGGAGGCTGTTCAGAAGAGAGGTCAGTATTAATAAATTAATAAATTAATAAATTAAATTTACCAAATTGCAAATTATTATATACCTTTATTATACCAAATTAAATATTTTAACGATAGAAGATACTGAAAGCAGCATGGGCTCTAAAACGGACGAATTAATTGAAAAAATTTACGAAGAGGAACAAGACATGAAAATCCTAATGAAAACAATTGTTCGCGAAGAAAAACAAATGGAGAAGATGCTTCATAAACTTGAAAAATGTGTGTAATAACATTATTAAAAGAAGACAAATTATAAAAAGGATTAACTTTAATTAATTACAAAATTAAATTTCAGTGGAAGAACGAGTAGAAGCCAAAGACAAGGCCAAAACCCATACAAAGCCAAAACACCACTATGCTCACCATCGCCGAACTTAATTCGGATATTAACTAATGCTAATTTATTGCTTTTTATTGCTTTTTAAACATGATGATCCATGTCGCTTATCTGTATTAACGCCTGTAAAGTAGAATAGACATAATTTCACTTTCTTCTATAGACGTTCCCATAATAAATTCTTCTGCCATTTCCTGATTAAAAGCGATTTTATTTATTAAATTGCGAAAAATTGTGCATTTTTGTAAAAAAAATTCATGCAAGATTTCATGAACAATGCAAAATGTGTCATACCGGCCACTCAACAGAGCGCCAACTGAACGAAGATCACTGTTTACAAAATAAATGTGCTGCAAAATGTACCGTCTACTTTTTCTATTTTTAACAAAGTTTTGGTTTGGAGTTACATTTTCGCAAATTTAAGATTGATTAACAAAGATAATTACAATTTTTATAGTTGCAATTCATGTTTCAAGTTCAGTTCATGCATTTCATGGTTAAATTATTTACTAATTCATTCCACACGTTGATACACACTGGAAACGTAAATTATTGGAATAAAGTGCCAGGAATTTGCGGTAGTTCTTGTACTAGTGTTTTTCGAAATGGTGTTGTTAAATCTCACAAGGAAGCTGATTATCCATCATTTAACTTGCGAAGTTTGTGTACCGGTTTAAACCGTTCTGTTACACAAAAAAGTTCTAGCTTTAACCGTTCCATTAAAAAACATGAAGAAAACGCATCAGTGATAACTGAAAAGGAAGATATTATTGGAACAGAGACGATGAAAGTCCTAAATGTTGCTGAGAAAAATGGTAAGTACAAGAAACATGGCATTAAGTAAGATAAGGTTACACTCGATTCGATACATTTCACATATTTATTTTAGATGCTGCCAAGCGAATTGCTGGGCTCCTGTCGTCGGGACGTGCTCAAACTGTAATTTATTTAGTTTGTTTATATGA
Organism: Folsomia fimetaria; assembly: GCA_034695645.1. NCBI lineage: Eukaryota > Metazoa > Arthropoda > Collembola > Entomobryomorpha > Isotomidae > Folsomia > Folsomia fimetaria. The sequence continues at coordinate 27,646 of JAQFZJ010000174.1, read as the reverse complement.
GTTGGATCAATTTAATTGATGATTTTTCAATCACTTGTTTATTTATTGTTTGTCCTTTTAGAGAAACACACACTCTACATATAATAAAATATACGCATTCCCTTTCACATTTCAAAGACGAAATTGTGAAATGATAATGACTTCTGTATCTGGACATCTTCTGGGGTATGAATTTGACAACCGGTATAAAAAATGGTGGTCCTGTGATCCCGTCGAGTTATTTCATGCACCAGTTGAAAAAATATGCCTGCCAAACTATGATAAAATTATGGTAATACATTTATACAGTGCTATTTCAATTAATTTATAAATCATAAATGAAGGAATAATTTTTAAATTAGAGAACGCTACAAGAACAAGCCACAAAGTGCAACATACTTGTGATATGGACAGATTGTGATAGAGAAGGTGAAGGAATAGGTTTCGAAATTATTGACGTTTGTAAGGCGAAGAATCCTCGATTAGAAGTGTATCGAGCAAAATTTTCAGAAATTACACCAACTTCAATAAATAGAGCTTGGGCCACACTGGCTCAACCAAATAAGCAAGTGAGTGATGCTGTTGATGTCCGTGCGGAACTGGATTTAAGGACCGGGGCTGCATTCACCAGATTTCAAACAATGAGGCTACAAAAAAGATTTCCTGCTCTCTCTGGTCGTGTCATAAGTTATGGTTCTTGTCAGTTTCCCACGCTGGGGTTTGTTGTTGAAAGATACAAAGCTATTCAGAACTTTGTACAGGAAGATTTTTGGAAAATCGAAGGTATATACATTGTTTTTAACCGATTAATATGGAAAATATGAAAATGGTAATAACTGGTTGCTTATTATTTAAGTTACCCATAAGATTGATGACTGTGCTGTCGATTTTAAGTGGGCACGTGTGAAACTATTTAATAAATTGGCTGTTCAAGTATTATATGAAAAATGTATGGATAATCCTAACGCAAAAGTTATTAAAGTTCAAAGCAAACCGAAAAGCAAATGGAGGCCTGTGGCATTGGATACTGTGGTAAGACTTTTTATATGGTCTTTCTCAAAATATATAATATTTTCACTCAGCTTCAAGGTTCAACACACACATGTATATTTAATATTTCCAGGAGTTTGAAAAATTGGCATCTAGGAAGTTAAGAATAAGTGCAAAAGAAGCGATGAAAATAGCCGAAAAATTGTACACACAAGGTAAGTATTCAAGAATACATTGAAAACTATTTCTGCCATGTCTTCGATAACACCGTATCTTTTGACAGGAGTCTTTTAATAGATATTTTCTTCCTTTCTTCAAGGTATCATAAGCTATCCGAGAACAGAGACAAATATTTTCCCGCAAGGTCTTGATCTAAGACCACTTATAAATGACCAGACTGCAAGTAATCATTGGGGACGTGAGTAATTCTTTATTCTTTGATTTTGACTGACTGAAACAATCTTATTTAAATTCCGAACTTAGCATATGATTAAACTCAATAGGATTTGCACAGAATGTGGTGAATGAGGGCCCAAACCCCAGAAATGGCAAAAAGTCCGATCAAGCTCATCCCCCCATTCATCCAACTCGTTTTGACAATACTCTCCAAGGTAGATGAAATATACAAATTATTATTAATATCAAGGAAATATCTGTAAGACCCTTTCAACATTTGTGATATTTTTACAGGTGCCGAAGCCAAAGTTTATGAATTAATTGTTCGTCACTTCTTAGCATGTTGCTCCAAGGATGCAGTAGGTCGTGAAACAACTGTTGAAATTGAAATAGCTGAGGAGAGGGTAAAAACTTATTGCTTAGCTGGTTGCTGGTTCATGAAGATTACATTACATATTATAATGGGTAATGTTTTAATTTAGTTTGTTGGACATGGACTACAAGTTTTACAAAGAAACTATTTAGAAGTTTACATTTATGAGAAATGGACGGATAAAGAATTACCGCAGTTCACTGAAGGGGATGTTTTTCGCCCTACAAGAATTGAAATGACGGAGAGCCAAACGTCTCCTCCGAATTTGTTAACCGAAGCAGATTTGATTGCTTTAATGGAGAAGCACGGAATTGGAACTGATGCCACTCATGCTGAACACATCGAAAAAATAAAAGAGCGAATGTTCGTGGGTGTCCAAGATGGAAAATTTGTTCCTGGACAGTTGGGCATGGGCTTGGTAGAAGGATATGATGCGATGGGTTTTGAAATGTCCAAGCCTCATCTTCGGGCTGAATTTGAAACACATCTCAAAGGGTATAAAAATCTGCCATTCATGTACTTGTTTACTTATTAAATTAATTTATAAAATATTTATCTTTAGAATTTGCGAAGGGACACAGAATCCTCAAACAGTGTTACGAGAACAAATACTAAAATATAAACGGGTATTTATTGCTGCCAGTGACCAAGTAAATCAATTGGATGCTGCAATTACCAAATTCGTGGGAACTGGACCTTAAACTGTGACTTATTACCTATTATTAACTCGTTATTATAAATGTTGACATCTATAATAGATTTGTTAAGTGTGAAATTGTATTGAAACTCATGAGTCATAATGAGATGATAGTCGATTCTTTATATGTACAATGTACAAGTTAACGGAAACAGACAATACATTTTTATTTTCATGATGAATCCTTCATTTCATTCACTCGCATCCATAAATCCTTTCGCTTAGTTAAATTAAATGGCAATAACGTATTACATATTCTAACATTAATTATTAGTACATTTATGTCAATTTTAATGAAGGAAACCGACTGTTTCCATTCAATTAATTCCTTTAAGTAGTTTCTGGAGGTCACATTGCCCTTGCATTCGCATCGTTTTCCTAGTTTAAACCACATCAGCGTATATATTGATTTTATTTACTTCACAAGGTCGAAAGAAAGGTTTGTACAGTGTGCAAATTGCAATAATTGCCGTTATTGGTTAGACACAAACTTATATTTGATTTGCCTTAAGACAGGAAAGGAAACAATTAATATACATAAAGACGGCTAAACCAAGGCACAAGGTAAGAGAGTATCGTTATATTTTGATTTAAAAAAATCTCAATTCCCTATCATTTTTAATTTTGTCAACTTGTTTAACATAATGCCATTATCTATATATTTGTAATTTATGGTATGAGTAATAACTCATTCAAATTTGGCATGCATCTGCCTGCTTTGAAAAGTGTCGATTACTTGTATATATGTATGCGGATCTGTGTTACTTTGTTCCAAATTGCGATGATATGAATGTTTGGTTACATGATTATCTTTAGAATTATTATCGTTATCGAATACATATATATAGTGATTATGTCACCCACACATTATGGAGAAGGATATCCTCCTATTGAACAAGTTAAAATAATTCACATTAGTCGGAGTTTGCTTTTTGAGTGAAATGCAGGTTCAGCCTTATTATAAACTGCAATTTTTGTGAAATTAGTTTTTTGATAAAAAATATTTTTTTCTGAATTTACAGATTTCATCCTAAACAGAGATGGGAATTTAGTTCTCATTCTCATATGAGAATGAGAAGTGAGAATGAGAAGAAGGGTTTTTTAGTAGGAATGAGAATGAGAAGAGAATGAGAACTTGAATTTCTGACAAAGTGAGAAGTGAGAGGAGAAGGAGCACATCTCATTTCAGAAATGAGAAGAGAATGAGAACTTCTCTCGCACACGCGCAGTGAGAAGAGAACTTCTCAAGGTTGAAAAGTGAGAAGGTAATGTGGGGAACTAAATTCAGCCAAATTCTTCAATTTTTATTAACATACATAGCATATTTCTCAATATTCTCAAACCGCTGAGTATATGGTGGCTGGGGTGGGTTGAGAAATGAGCCGAAATTAATATGTCTTGTGAGGGAGAACGAGAATGAGAACGAGAAGGACGATTTTTAATAATACTGAGAATGAGAATGAGAATGAGAAGGAACGTCTGTAAAATCAACGAGAATGAGAATGAGAGTGAGAAGGAACATTTTTGAAATCAACGAGAATGAGAATGAGAATGAGAAGTACTTTTTTGAAACAGTGAGAGTGAGAATGAGAATGAGAACATGCGCGCCAAGTCACAACCCTGATCCTAAATGCCTATCACACCAACGACACTTCTCTTTATTTTCAATCTTTTCATTGCTACCACAATGGCATCTGTGATTACCGAGTCCCTCGTCGCCAAGCTGAAGGATGGAGGAAAGGCCACGGCGATAGTGACGATGCTGAGAGGTACACAGGAAGCCTTAGATAAGGTGGAGGCTCAAAAACCCAAAAACCGCGATGAACGTGCGACAGCAGTTACCCGAGAACTCCAAGCTTTGGCTGAGGACTCGCAAAAACATTTGAAACAGTTCTTGGATTCGCAATCACCTCCTGTTAAATACGAGAGCATGTGGATAAGCAACACTATGGTCATTCGAGAAGCTACGTTGGATCTTCTACAGAAATTGGAGGCGTTGGGAGGAATTAAGGAAATTCGGGAAGAACATACGGCTCATATTATGGGAGTACATTAAAATGAGAACAACACTGATCAGTATTAAGCCTGAAGTAGGTTGCTTTAATATAATTGTCAAAAATCTATATATTATGGCAAATGTTCATTTACAATTATATGATACTTGTTACCTTATCCAGTCCTATTCAATAAGAATTACTTCTAAAATACAAAACTACTAAATAGTAATTACTGATATATCACAAGACATTAATAAATGCTAAACAAAAATTAAAACTACATACCTCCAATAAGTATGACAATTTAAACAATGAAAACATTATTGCAAACTTAGCCCAGCTAAAACATTCAAGTCGTTTGTAGATTTGCCTTTCTTAATGTTAACCGAGAGGTGGGTTACGGGGGACTTCTTCTTCTGGGATCCAGAACAAGTGGACGAAGCCGTGCAATTGCTGGACGCTGGTGGATTTGGTTTTGATGGCTGTGCGCTTTTAATCCATTTCTCAATCTGCGGAAAAATGAAACAAATTAATGCATGTTATGTTAAGAGTTCCACAAGTTCAATGATCACATGTAAATATTCTCACCAACCTTCATCACAGAATATGTTAAATTCCAACCAACGTTTGTCTGAGAATCATCGGATGTAGTAGTTGCTGGCTGATCTTTTGTGTAAAGAAAAGGTTTGAGCGTTTCAGTAGTCGCAAGTAGACAAAGGCCTTTAGCAAGAATTTCTTCCGGTGGAACTCTGAATGAATGAACCGGTCCTGTCCATGACTGCTCGTATAATTTACTCTAAAAATATTCCACTATTTGAAAAACATTGCATTCACTTTTCTAAAAGTATTTCAAAATAATTTTGTTACCTTAATGGTTAAAGAGACCTTTGCAATGTATTTAGCAGCAATTGAATCTGTCCCTATCAAGCTTAACCACCAAAACATTTTACCTCCCAGCAATCCGGTGCCGGTCAAAAATATTTCATTACAGGCTTGTAAATATTGTGCTGGCCACATTCCACGTGGAATGTCTAATTGATTTATTAAACAAAATGAGAATGATTTAATCCAGCATAGGTACATGACATTTTTGTTCAACTTACTTACCCGTGGAAAGACTACTTTGTTCACTGGTAACAAATTGCGTCACGTTAATAATTGTCGCTTCAACGCCTTCAATAGAATGCACATTTTTTAAATGACTAAAATACTTTTTGTAATTCATTTTCACATTAAAACACGTCTTCTTCTGCATCAAGTCACACACGACCTGCCTATGAATATCAAAATTAAAGCTAATTTTAGTCAAAAATTTAAATCAAGGTTAATTTTAAAATACACTAACCGGAAGGGACACTCAATTCCATGTGACTCCCATTCGCTCTTGGACAAAACACGGTCACATCCGTCCTTGGCGTAGGAACACTTCATTGAAAGGCATTGGACCAATTTCTCGGCCAAAAGATTCCTTGCAGACGAAAATTCTTTATTGCAGAGAGGACATGTCTTCAATCGAAGGACACACTTTTGGCAAACGCTATGACCTTCGACACAAAGTTGGATGGGTGGTTCAGGTACTTGAGAACATCCAGGACAATGCAACATCTCTGCGAGTTGAGACCCATCCAGACCCACATCAATGGAGGACGGCAATGGCTGCAGGGATTGGCTAGTAGGTGTGGTCATTTTATGTGTGACTAGTTAGTTAATTATTTTGGTAAATTTGTAAATTATACAATACACTGATCAAACCAACTTTACCAGCAAGCAGGGTATAGAAGCAAATAACACCACACCTGATGATGAGATGATGCTGTCATTTTCTCTCACACGGGCACAACAAACAAAGCCATCATATCAGCATAATAATAATGGTGTATGCATATATTGTAGAGGTTATGCATCGTATTCACTTTACATGTTTATAAGAAAATCAAGACTTTATTATACCTGTAGTAAATCATATCCATGATATGTGACATATCAATAACCTTTTGCCTTTATAAAAGTCTCATTCATTTGATTCATCCTAGATTCTTCCAATTAGCATAGATTATTATTAATGCCATAAAATTCATTGTGCCACAATCAGAATTCTGAATGAAAATGAAGGTATTGGTAAATCCATTTGATGATGTGTAATAAAATAACACACTTCAGAAGTTGCCCCGTCTGTATATATCCGTGATTGAATGCGTGTATAACAGCTTTTCTTTTACACAGTCCATGAGTCCATCCGGCTGCTGCTCTCTTGCACACAGAAATTCCTTAATTATTAGAAAGAGATAAAGAAAAGCAAGGTTTCTTCCATTTTTGTTAAATATTTTCTGTATGATAAAAATTGACCCTCCGATATAATTCATATATAGTTCATTTCATTTGCACTAAAGTTTGGTTTAATTAAAGCGATCATATTTTCGGTTTAATACGCGCAAATTATTTAGAGAAGAATCAAAATAAAACCTTTATTTTTTAGCACACCTTCCACCTTCCTTTTCCTTGTGCAGGAGAACAAGTTTTTAAATTGTTTGAGTATTTATAAGAAATTGACTTGAAGCGTAATAATTGTGTCCCTTTCATATATTCATATCCAATAACTGCACGATGTCGGTGAGGCAAACTCCATTAACATGTCACGGTCACACGCGACCCGTAGTTCACTTGGCCTTTAGTGGAATAACTGAGAGTGGTTATTTCGTAATGTCCGCTTGTAAAGGTACAATTTTTTATACAAAATGTTATGTGTACGTTGTTTGTTATCATTTTAAATATAAATCAAATCAAATGTGTGTTTGTGTAGATGGTAAACCAATGCTACGACAGGGCGATACGGGCGATTGGATTGGTACATTTGAAGGGCATAAGGGAGCAGTTTGGGGAGTGGCTTTAAATGGTGATGGAACCAAGGCTGCAACTGGAGCGGCTGATTTTAGCGCAAAGGTTGTACTTTTTTGCAAATTCATGAGTGATTGATTGAATTGAATGAGTATTATTAATATAGAAAATTATTTTGGACAGATTTGGGACGCCATGAGTGGGACCGAAATTCACTCATTTCAGCACAATCATATTGTTAAATCGGTCGCCTTCAATCCACAAGGTAAATTAAATTGTAGCTTATTGCTTCTTGGATTAACAGACACTAGAAAATAGAAGAAATTGAAATAGAATTGAAGAAATTATCATTTCATGCCTCAATTATAGGAACCCAATTGGCGACTGGGAGTAATGAAAAGTTGATAAGAATTTTTGACCTGGAACGTCCTGATGCTGGTAGAATACAAATATCAATGTACGTAATGATGAGTTTGTAATGTTTTGTAATTTTAGATGCGCTCAAAATGTCTGGCCATGAATCAAACCTCCGTCACTGTGCCTTCTTTGGGGATAAATGTGTTGTTAGTTGTTCAGACGATAAGACCATAAGATTTTGGGACATTAATATTGCTCAAGCCGTAAGGAAATTGGAATTCCCGAGCGTTGTTGAAGATATTGAAGTTAATTACAATACCCGGATTTTGACTCTTACATATGGGAATATTGTTGCCTTTTGGGATTTGGATTCGTGAGTTTCTACCATCGTTATAAGATGTATAATGAAATAACTTAAATCTTTTGATTAAATCTTTTATCACAGTATGACATTAATTAAGGAGTTCAAAGTGCCAACCCAAGTTCACTCTGCCTCATTGAAACCAGATCAATCAATTTTCGTTTGCGGTGGTGAAGATTTCAAAATTTACAAATATGATTACCACTCTGGAACTGAACTTGGTAATTTTGCATTTTTCTTTCTAAAGCCCCCTGCCTGATGCTAGAATAACCTTAGATGTTCGCATTATATAGATGCATTCAAAGGGCATTTTGGACCTGTTCACTGTGTGCGGTTCTCCCCTGACGCAGAGTTATACGCTTCTGGATCAGAAGATGGTACCCTTCGACTGTGGCAAACTAACGTAGGAAAGAATTACGGTCTATGGAAATGCGTACAAGGCATTGCTGTAGAAAATGGGAAGGGATCCGATATGCTAGATCCATAATAATTGATTTTAAATGAGATCAGTATTCAAAAAGTTTATAAATTCTGTGATGGTTGGTTGAGGAGAATCGTGAACGATATTTATTATCCTATTTATTGAGGATAGGTTAAACGAATATGAATTGTGACCCATTTGTTTTCCAAAACTTAAGAAATCGTCTTCAGCCTGGACGAAAATGACAAAGGTTGAGTTTAATAAATACTTGGAATTTGTAATATGTAATATTCCTATATAATCATTATCTTAGTAATGTTAGAAAAATTGAAACAATATACACAGTATTCTCAGAACATACACATTAAGTGCCATTATATATATTTACATTTACAAGATTTCCACGCATAATTTTTTGAGTATACATTCTCATTATAAGTATTGATAAGAAAAAACCGATTTCAAAATTTGACTTTGGTTAGGGTTTTGGAGATTGTGATTCCATTTTTCGCAATTTCGTCAAAACTTTTGATGGGGTCGACCAAGAGACTTTCTCCTAGTCCTAGCCCAGGACCTTCTCTCTCCAGGAATGCTTGATAAGTTGGATTCTCCAATTCCTAGAAACAGAACAATGGAAACATTTGATTCTATAATTATTTACAATTTTATTTTCTTCTTATTACTCTGTGACAATTACTCAAATGACATTTAGGAAGCTTTACTTCCTAAAATCAGTAAAATATAGAAACATACATATCACTTTAACTAATTGGGATGAAGGATACCCTACCTAAAACCAGAGCTCCTCGAAGCATAGCCCACTCACAATATCGTTCATAGCTAACTTGGGTATAATAAGTGTCAAATTTTACAATTTGCCAATTTCCTGAAAAATAAACGCTGAAGTTTCAACAGCTTGAAAATCTGTAAATCATTTTTCACACATCCCCCCTATCCGTTTGTTTTAATGTATTATATTGATTTGCATGATTGATTGGTGTCAATGAGTGAGTTGACCAACAAATGCAATTAAGTATATAGATGATGCAAAAAAAGCAATGAAATAAAAGTCAATAAACAGGTAGTTCAACTAAGCAGATTTGACTGTTTGAGATCTATCTCTCCTAGTCAAACAGGTATCATCAACTTGATGTTTTTTAAGTGAAGCATGCTATGCAATTCTAACAGGGATATTATGTCAGTCTATTTTATTTCACTGGATCGTCTTTATTTAATCATTTTTGTGCCAAAATGTCATTTAGAGAAACGCAGAGTTTGTTAAGTAATCACAATAATACTGACCAAGAAGATTACAGTTATCCAAACAAAGAAAGGCAAGTTAGAAATTAAGAGCATTAGTTTAGAGCTAACAACATGGTTATTTCAGGTGTAGGTGCAAAACAATTTTCCTTATTCTAACGCTAGTCGTCCTTGTACCGTTCCTTTTATGGATTACAAGCAGTAAGTTAAATATGTTCTTATCGCATACATATAATAAAACATATTATTTGTATTATTTACTGCAGTTTTGCAACCAAGTGAAGTCCATTCAACAGTTACATTAGCATATTCACACCCAGGAAATCCCAATCATGCTGACTCTGATCCAAACAACATTGCAACTGTTCCAACTTCCGGCAATACCACAATCTACACGTTCACCTTTATCGTGTCAGAGACAATAGTATGTCCAGACAACTTTCTCCAGAAGGGCTTTGTCATTAATGGCCAATCTCCCGGTCCTGAAATACGAGTAAAGAAAGATTCAATTCTTATGGTGCATGTAATAAACAAGTTGAGGTCAGAGGTGACTTTCCATTTTCATGGTATCCACCAAAGAAAGTCATTCCTTTCGGATGGTGTACCAATGGTCACACAAAATCCGATTCCTCCTGGTGGAACTTTCACCTATAAGATTAACATTTGGCCCCAGGTTGGCACATTCTTTTATCACGCTCATACCGCCATGGATATCGTATGGCTAAATGGACCCGTAATTATTGAAGATGATCCGACCACATATAAATCCTTACCAAAGATGTACCATTATGATGAGGAGAGGGTATTTACACTGAATGGGATTTACCACGAATCTCTGCCCCAAGTAATGGATAGAATAACGGGACCTGTAAAGCGTGACCCTGCAGTTACGCACAGCATATCATTTAACGGCAAGTCGTATGGATTTTGGGAGGGTGACAATGCCAACAATTATAAAAATTGTGCAGCTAAAACCGGGTATCATGTGACCACTGTAGAAAAATCTAAAACGTATAGATTCCGATTTATCAATGCAGCTTCAGATTCTTTACTCTCTTGCAACGTGACGTCTCACACCCTTGTCATTATTGAGACTGATGGAATTTATGTTGACCCTGTGGTCACGGATCATATTGTTCTTACTCCTGGACAGAGGTATAGCGTCATTATTAAAATGGATCAAGAAGTGGATAACTATCACATAAGTTGTAAACACATGGAGCTTTCTGGTCCTTTGAATGGAATTGCAATCCTTCATTATAATGGCGCACCAACCCAATCGGAAGTAATACTACGGGAGGACCGTGTCGGGTTTGAAGCGATGCCCATGGACCGATGGGTTATTGATAAGTTGTCCCCAAACATAAACATTCTAAAACAAATAGACTTTTATCAGGTGCCGAAGAATGTGGATCGTGAATTTGTGATTGATGTGTCTGAAATTGTGTTAAATAATCAACAGCATATGTATCTTATCAATGGACTTCGTTTTGAAGAACCTACAGTCCCATATTTTATGCAGGTACTTGCACCTCAGTTTCAATTAACGAAATATTAGACCTACTGTACTGCTAGAAAATGTAATAGTATTTCTTGCAATAATTACAGCTACGTCGAAAACAAAACATAACAAACTCGCCTCTAGTATTTGAAATTTTGGAAGGAGAAAGTATTCAAATTGTGTTTCAAAATCAAAGAACTGACAATTTCTGTGCCAGCCACCCTTGGCACATTCACGGCCATAGTTTCCACGTAGTTGGAGAAGGGGCCAACCGCTACGATCCGATAACAGATGGTCATCAAATTCAGAAAAATATTGCAATTAGAAAGCAATTTCAGTTCCGAGATTCTGTCACAGTTTATGCAAATCAGACGGTGGGCGAGTACACAAATGGGGCGCATTGTGGGTGGACTGCCGTTCGATTTACTGCTAATAATCCTGGAGTTTGTTTATGATTCATGTGATATACATAAAACAAGCGTTATTAATTACAATTGAACTCTTTTGCAGATTTGGCTTGTCCACTGCCATATAACTCCACACATGTTAATGGGGAAAAAATTTGTCATATGGGAACATTCAAAGGATGACCCATATTTACAAGAATTGATGAGAACACAGGACAAAGCATGGTAATTAAATCTAACGCCATTCTGAAATAAGCAAAAATTTTATAACACGAGAAAAACATTTGTCTCAAGTATCATTTTATATTTCGTTAATGTACAGATTTTGTAAATGTTGAAATACAATCCATTTGTCACTCACGAGGTCATAAATTAACTTTGTTTGCATCTTCTATGCAGTACGTAATTTTCGGAATATGAGATAATCAATCCAATAAAAGCCATAATCAATATTAATATGTAATTATGTTATCACAGTGAAACTTATAATACTAAGCTCATTTCATCATCTCTGTAAAATTAAAGAGAATATCAGTCAAACGCAGATGCGATTATCCTCATGTGCAAATAATATGTATCAAACACTTTACAACATGATCTGTCAACGCTTGGCTTCGCTTATTGTCCCTCCGAAACATTACATAAAAAATAACTTAATTATCCACCCACATACTTAATATAGTATTGTACTTTCAATTAGCACATAGATTCGTTCCCAGCATTAATTAAGTCTATCCAGAAATCCCTGAAACGCTAAACCTAGATGGGGGTGGTCCTACAAAGAAGCCACATTGGCTTGTGCAAACTGGATCCTTAAGAATATCGCTTCTCGCAGCGTCTTGGAAAAGTTTCGAACAGCTGATGATTCTCAGTGAAGTACACTTTGTCTGGAATAATAGAAAATATAAATTATCATTAATTTGATATTATAACATATTTATTTAGCGCATACCCCTTGACCCGTGCAAACACACGACACACATGGAGATTGTAGAGCTGAGCCTCCAACAGAAACACGCTGTCCACCAATATTGCATGATAATCCCCCTTGGGGTCGTTGTTGAGGGCTCACAAGTGGGAGTGGTTGACTTGGAGTTTGAGGTTGTGATTGCTCACGCCACGCTTCAATATTCAATGTCGCAAGTCGGTTGCAAGGCATTCTTGGATTTCTAATATTAATTAATATAATAATCAAAATATGTAAAGATCATTGACCAGATTCATTAATTATGATAACGTACAAAACATTGTGCGGAGCATCCATTGTCCAGCGTTGAATATCAGTTGGGATTTCCATATTATCGCACATAATTTTGGCCAAACTAATTTTTCTAATTTCTGCCAATTGTTGCGGTGTAAAACGGACGGATTTGTCATTGGTCTCATACCAAAATCTATCACATTGACGTAATTTTCGGAATTGTGTTCCAATAATGCACGTCATAACTGGACCCAAGATGCCTCCAGTAACTGGACGTTCAACTAAGGATCCGGTAAAAAGATCAATGTCGTCAACATGTGCATAAACCTGTTAGAAAAATGTAGCCTATTAAAAACTTGCATTTGCTGTTAAAAAGTTTGCCTACCGTTTTGAGCCTTTGAAGCACATCTTGAGGTATTTCTGTACTGAGGTCTTGGAAATTCTGAGCTTTTTTGAGATTGCAGACCCCTCGATAATAATTATATCCAGATATACCATGATCCCTTCCTCGTTGAAGATTTAGTGAAATAAGGTCCAATCCACTAAATGATCTTCGCTTATCCTCAAATAAATGGTTTGTGATTTCATTGCTGATAAAGGGATCCATTTGCTCCATAGGTTCTGCAATAAGTCCTCGAATAACTTCATCCACCATCAGTGGCTATACAAAATATCAATTACATCAATGGCTTATACAAAATATAAATATCATATAAACTTATTTTCATATAAATAAATTACCTTATACAACATATCAGAATTGAAGAATCCGTCACGTAATTGAAGGTGTGGATTCATTCCATGATAACGACCATCCATCCTAGAAAGATTAGGGCGAATCAAACTGTGTCCAAAGCGGAATGCTGCGGCAGCAAATTCATTATAAATTGTCGCGGAACAGGTTGCGTCATATCCAGCGTAGTATCCATCACTCTGAAGTGCAAGCCCATATGCGTTGACCATAGAAGAACCAATAATTCTGGGGAGAAGTTCGTTGTAGGTGATATGCTGATTCACTGCACCCATAATTCTGCGCACCTGAGGACCATTTTTTGAAAATTAAGCATACTTAAATATACACTAGAAATACATAATGTGGATTATTACTTCCTGGTATGTTTTCTCATCATTCCAGTGAGGATTAACTCTTTTTAAGTCATCAGCCCATGTGCTGAAAATGATATATAAAATAACACTTATGTGGTCTGCTATAAATTACTCTAATAAACCACATTAAATATAACACGTACTTATGTTGTCGAAGGAAGACAGTGTGAACTGCAGCCAACGCCGGTTGTTCACTAGCTGAAAAATGTTTCCACAATTTTAATTAATCCAGCTTTGAGATTTGGATTTGAATTCATGTAAATTAAACTTACCACGGGGGTCTCCAGCATAAAAGCAATATCCCGAAGGGGATTTGCACTCTTTTAAAATGTTCGTTTGAGGCATAAGAGGTTTTCTTCCTGCACTTCCAGTTCCGTTGAGTTTCCCCCCACGCATTCGTAAGCTATCAGCCTTGCAGACTTCTTCTCCATAAATCTGAGATGCGTCAATATAAGCCGAGTTTTGATTGATTTGTTCCCTTGGGCCGAGTCGCTGTTGACCAGGAAGTGACCTAGTAAAGGGGATGCAGTAGGGACTACCAGTCTCTCGCTTGTCAGGATACCAGCTATCACCCCGAGGAACGGGGATAGGCCAGCACTCTGGGTGTGTGGAGGAAGGGCTGTCACACTCCTTGCAGTTGAGAATCTTGTCTTCGGGTCCCTTGTGGACGGGGGTAAGGGTGAGATCATGGTCCAAAAATTGGGCTAAAATTGTACCATTGTAAAATATTAGTACTATTTAGCGCAACAGCAATGTAACGTATGTGAATATAAGCACCGTATTGCATTAGCATCAAGGTGTGTTTATTTGAGAGATGAGATACATCAATGTGGACATAAGAAGAGACATGTCGCGGACTAGGTAGTGGTCTTCCCACCACAGACATGGTCCTTGGCCTGGAAACCCCATCAGCGTACGAAGAAGGAATCATGCGGTCAAAGGTGATCACACTTTTCCCCCAGCCTGGATGATTCACATTGTTACACCATCCTGAATAAGTCCGGTATGGATTATTGGTATCACAAGGCAAGACTTCATCATGAACGCTGCATTTCAACGCCCCCATTGAGCCTCTGCTAACCACGAATGATCGTAAGTCAATCTCCTTTTCAACTCCAGTGGATCGGACCCCATTCTCATCCTCGAATAAGATGGCTTGTCTCCGAACTCTGGATTTGTTTGGTGCTTCCTCCTCCAAAGTTTTTAAAAATGCTCTGGAAGCGAATTCCAATAAAATTGAAGTATTTGATAAAGACAACGCTTCCGCACTTGGAGGACTGAAGGCAAACGCAGTCCCAATCGGGGATTTTGAGTCAGCGCCCTCGTCTAGTTGCAACAAACAATTCAATTAATGCTATAAAATGATAACCATTTAATGTGATAAAGTGTTTATGTTATCTTACTATTCAAAAATACTCGCTCGATTTTTCTTTGACGTTCCGTCCATCCGTCATTCGCTTCACTGAAGCTGTCCAAAATCAAGGACTTTGGAATCGTAAGGAAGTCATCGAAAAATACAATTCTGCAATTACACATAACTCATTAGTCTCATTTTGCCATTGAAAGATTGAAATAACTATTTTAATTATTACTAATTAGCCAAATATAGTCTACTGTGTACTAGTGGAATGTCTAGTATTTTAGTCAGACAATTTACCTTGTCTCGTTTGAAGTGGTGTCATCATGAGCTCGGTCATTGACAAGGTCTATGTATTATTAACAAATTAACATGAAGCCATCATTGATTATACTTATTTAAGCACAAAATAATTAGCTATTTAAATCAGTTTTTCTATGATAAGCTGAGTTTTTAATTTGGAACACGCGTATCTCAGAACATCTAAGTAAGTATCAACATGATCATCATTGATTTTTATATTACACTTCCATCCTTCCAATACAACCCAACCTTGAGTGGAAAGCAATAACAAAGTCCCGTTGAAGGTTGAATTGAATAACATGCAGTCTTATTAAGCGTTAGATGTAAATTTGAGACAAGAAAGAAAGAAAGCATATGCGATTGACATTCCATGAACCCTTTCATTGTTCCTTCTTTCCTTACATTGTGAATTGTTGAGGTTTTCGAGGAGTTCAGCCCATTGTGAAGGGAGACTTAAAGTGACCTGTTCCTCTGTATCCTGCTCTTGGTTAAAAATAGGATGTGAATTATTGTCACTGATGATATCCTCTGGTGGTTGAGAGAGTGTCCAGTGGTCAGAATCCGGTCCAAGGTCGGCATTTAGTGACCACTTTGCATTTGATGCTGCAATCACTGCTACCACTACGATTAGGACCCTCAAGGTCTTCCTATAAATAGGAGGAAGCCCACTTTCAATTTCATTGCAGAACCCTTAAATTTGACACACTTAAAATTGGGTATATTTGTCTCATGATTCATAAGGTACATTCATAAGGTATGCAACATGCATACTAACCTAGTAGAAGTATGAAATACTGCCACCACCGTATAATGTCAAGTCAAGATGAAATAAGGGTAACAAGGATTTCAAGTTTTTGTGGGTATCTCGAAGAAATAATAAATATATTAATGCGGCGCTTGACAATTTTAGCAGTGTGTAGACTTGAATCACGATATGCAAATTATGTAATCACACGTTCAGAGTCAAAACTTGGGACTACGTGGGCGACCAGACTAATTTGTCAAATTGCATAATATGGTACACAGGTGGGTCTCCATTTCCTCAACAAAATTTGCATGTAGTTTAGCCCCGGTTTTAAATGGTGTCAGTCAGACACTATATTATGGCTATCAAAGATAACGGGGCATTTTTTAAACTGATTTAATATAACAAACAAGAACAACATGGCTGCATGGATGGAGTTCATGGCTTGTAAAATATTATAAAATCAAAACTCCTTATGAAATCAAGAAGAAGGAAAGAATTTAATATGATAACTTACCTGCTTATCATTGCGAATTTTTAATATTTTCCCGTATTTTAAAAATTATAACAACTTTTATCGTCTTAAAATTGACCACAAGTATTGGACTAGGTTACATGAACTTAACCAGAACTTCAAAACTGAGACTATTATAAATCCACACCACTTCCTTCCTTTCTTGACTACTGTGTCCTCTTTGACTGGAGTTGCCTGGAACTGAGCCAAAGTGCCCTTGGTCCGCCACTTTTATTCAAGGGACCTCCAACCCCACAAATGCTACTCGTGTTAAATAACATTTATGGATACCGATATTATGGTGGACATGGGTAATGTAATGATGATCGGACGACGTGTACCTTACTATCTATATATCAACTACATAGATGAGGCAGATAACAACCGAATTGAACTGGACGTCTGTTGAGGCCAACTAAGCCATCAAAATCAAAACAGAGACGGTTGTTCAGTCCATTCCATGCGGAACTAGATGTTACAAAACCTTTTGTTGTAGAAGAAGAAAATGTGAATTATGTACATGAAGATACAGACGAAGATTCAAATAGGTAAGAAGAAGAATCATCATAAAATACATACATACGTGATCTACCTATCGGTTCATGCAGATCATGCACATTGCAAACAAACATGCATACATTATAATACATAATATGTGAACAACTTACTGCAAAGCAAATTCCTGTAATGTATTATTATGCAATATTGTGCTTGTCATAATACCACCTTTTCTGCATTTAGATTACCGTCATCCGCAACATGCGGTCATCATGTAGGTGAGGTATGCTATGTGGGTGGCAGGATTTTTCACATTCAAATGATTAAGGTTTTACCATTTTTCTTAATTTAAAAAAATTAATACTAGACTTTCAAAATATAAGTAATTTTCAAAAAACTCAATTTTCAAAAAATATTCGGTTATTTATTTAAACCAATGATAAGTAAAATAGTAAGATAACATAAGTAAGAAAAGTAAAAGAACGGACTAATAAAAGCTTAAAGTCAAGCTAATAAGCTATATAATGTAGTGCATACTTATGTAGTCCAAGAGCATAACGGGAATCTTAGTACAAACTGGCACAACTTATTTTGAGAAACTTTCTCCTATTTATGTCACAAACAAGAATATCAACTTGACAAATCACTTTTCTATTGGTCCCTAAAGGGTTCGATCGACTTATTTTACATATCTTGGGTGAGTGAAAGGAAATAAGTGAAAACTTTGTCAAGGTCGACTTGTCGAATTGTGGTGACACAATGCGGATGTGCCATTATAACAAGGCATCCACCAAATGCGTACACAGCGGAAAACCCTACTCCTTTCGACCTTTAACTGTAATTACTATTCCCATAATGATGGCTATTATGAGCAAAATTTAAAATTCAAATTGAATTATGTTTTACATGACGACGACGTATATACAATTGCGTTAAAAACATGTCGGAATGACAACTCATAATTTCCTTTTGAACCTTATTGCTCATACTACAAGAATTGGCAACGGTTTAATAAATGCAATGTGGTAGTTAATTGGAACCGATCCTGACAATTGTCTTGAAGATCTGTAAGAAAATTTGATTAGCTGCTGACTGAACTGAATCTTCGAAAACATGAACAACCAAACCAAAGTCGGTAGAGGGGATGCTTCAATTCCTCAACAGTTTAAGATTGGTGCCCACGCATTTAACGAGCAGGAGGTATTTAAATTAGAAATGGTTAAAATTGCATTCGTGATAATATTTTAAAGTTGTGTTTTTTGTATACAGACGGAAATATTGAAAGAGGTTCACGAGCTTATGATAACTGAAGGAGGTCCCGTTAATGAGTCGCGATTTTCGAAAATTGTCAATTTACTTAGTCCTGTAGAACTGAGCCCCGAGATGGTGGAACTGCTCTTTGTTGCTTGTGACGAAGATAAAGATGGAAAGGTGAGCATGAATTTTATCATTTCGATTTAGACTCATTTGCATCACGTTTCAATTTGTAATAATTACCAGATCAGTGATAACGAGTGGCTTACTCTCCTCAGCTTGCTATTCCGAATTCCTTCACTGGAGATCTTCAAGGTGTACGATTTTGCTTCATCAAACATTGAGAAGAAGGGAATGATGAAGCCAATTAACGAAGATGACTGTGGTGATGTGGGAGGCTTCAAAGAATTCGATCTAACTCCACGCACTTCGAATTTGACTGATTCTTCTATTGAATCATGCAAAATTGAGACGGCTAAGAAAAAGAAGAAACCAAACTCCGACTTTTCTAAAGTACCACCACATCCTTTCCAAGTTTCTTATTGTTTAGCAGAACATGACTTGAAACTCAGCGATCTGAAGAAGTCGGCTATTATCAAAATGAATCAAGCCATTCCCAACAAAGCCTTGGTTAGTTTTCTACACTTCTTGGCCACTATTATGATTATGATTTATTTCACGCGTATACAAATTACCAAAAAATAGAAGCAAAGTAAGCGATAACTTGGGATTTTAGGTTCGGAACTTGTGGGGAACTGTATGCAATCAACCGACGCTTATGACAGCTTGGACAAACAATACCTTGCCCTCAGCAGTGTTAATCAAGGCTTCGAAAGCTATAGAGAGGGTCAACGCAATGGCGATGGGACAGTATGGACCAAAATTGCCTCGAAATGATCCGAATTACATCCTTATGGACAAATACGAAAGGATGTCAAGAGGAGATCTTTACAGGACACCAACTTGTAAGAAGATTATTTAGATTTTGCAAATGAATTATCAATATTACAGAACATTGTACACAACATCTACAATAACACTACTTAATAACTAACATTTTATATATTTTTAAATATGGGTATTATGGCCAAAAATGTAATTCATGTACATAATTACACATTGTTAATAAATGAATTGGGAATACAAGTAAAAATATTGAAATAAATGAAAAGCATATTCGTAAAAAAGTTGGCCCACAGAAACAAATGTGGATACAGGGGTTCAATGTTTAATTAATGATGATTTGAGTTGAATATCACGTCTCGAGTGGGAGATGACAGACATGCAGCAGCATGAGTATTTATAACTTATAACTGCACTGTAATACCAATTGAGAAATTTGGAAGCGGTCCACTGACTTCTTTGTAAATACCCGGTTTCGGCTTCCTTCATTATAATTTTTCATTCATATTCATTCACAGCTAGCGGTTTGTGGGATGGGTGACGTTACACATCAGGAGTCATTCATCTTATCTGCACTCATAAATAAATATGCATTATATACACCGTATAGAATGTGCATGAGATAATTAGTGACAATTCGCAGGACAATCATCGTCATTTAGGATTGATGCAGTGCAAGGAATCCGTGCAAATGAGGAATTGTATGCTCTACTGAATGACCATGACCTGGACATGGGAGTGGTTGTGTTGCATGCTGGGTTAAGTGAAGGAATTAAAGTGTGGCATAATGGGTTAGTGATAGAGTATGGATGGCTGTTAAGTTCGTTCATTGGATTGGATTGCTGACAGAATGCTCGAGTCAGTCGCTCTTCTCTCTTCTCGAACAGAGCGATTCGCAAGTCTCGAGTCTCAAAAATAGATTCGGATGTAACAATGCGATCTCTGCCAAAAAGTCCCGACCCAATTGTACCCGGCTCGTCTTATGCAGTTGTATAGTCACAAACACATCTTGTTTGAAGCATGGGCACTCGTCCATTCATCCCCAGTTGACCCGTGACCATGTTGAGGCAGTGGGGGACTCCATATCCATATAAGAGGATTAGTAGTGGTGTGATTAATATACGATGGAGGTCCAGCACAACCGGAACTTTGGACAAGTTCCTTCATCAAAGCTTATTCTTTAAACCAGTGTCTTTATTGTGAAGGGTGACAACATGTGAAATCTTTCCCAGTTCTTTTTGTAGTTTGATAATATCATATCAAGTGAAGTTGAGTTTTATACCGTGAAAAATTACAAGTTATTATTAAATCATTTACTAGTGATTTGTTTTGTATAATAATACATTAATACAATGGATGACGCACATAATGCAGGTAATATTTTTGAGGACTCCCCAATGCGTCATCTCATGATTATGGAAATACTTATGACATGCTTCACAATAGTTAAGCTGTTGGGTGACCATTGATAGTGTCCAACAAACGAGAATCATATTTTTGAGTGACCATATAACTTACCCTTGGGTATAATAATTTCGTCTAAATGACATCTGTTCCTTTGGCAAAGCAGAATTCTTAGATCGTACTGGAATGCGAGGTTGCAATAAATATTTACAAATTACATCTATACGACACATGCAATACGCCATAATGAGCAATTCCACCCCGCATTTTAGAAAATATGACTAGGTTTGCTATTTGGTGGTTTTTCTTGGACTGTCAAAATTAGCGATGATGCGGTCATGCACATTATGCATCATGCACGATGATGGATAATCCGTAAACAGAGATAAATGTCAAAAATATTTGCACAACACGTCATTCACATTTTCAGACAGAATTTGAAATGATCCCCATTCTTGTACAATGCACAGTAGCACCTTTTTATTAGACCCCTGATTTTTTTTACAACCCCTGGGCAGTATGTCGGTTTACGACCATTTACGAACATCATGAGTTTATAAGAAGTATAAGAAATGTCAATGTTGGTTAAATCTGCTGGTTGGATTCTTGATGGCATGTATGTAAAGTGCAGTGTTGCTTCAGAATGTGGTTTGTTCCGTGGCGTGGCTGGCGTGAGCTGGGAGATGGGAACTTATTTTTAGCCGAGTGGATGATGGAGGCAAAGGAAGAAGGCAGGTTGTCACAAATTAATCTTGTTCATCAGACACTCTCTATAACACCGGTTGTTGGTTGGTTGGTTTGGTATTCATTCTCATCCCAGCCAACGACTTTTTCGATTCCATGCAATGACTTGGTGGGCGCAAAGCCTACCTTACTTGTGGTGTCAATATTCACAGTCACTGTCAACAAAAACAGGCAACCTACCAAACCATGCTTTTCAACCATGCAGAGATTCTTTTAATATCTAGTAAATATGATGTTATGGATGTCAGCAGAATGGAATTGCATCAAGTTCTTCACCTAACAAAACCGATTTTCGAATTTGCTACAATGTGTCAGTCAAATAACTCGAATTTTGATGTTATATTAATTAGAGCCTTCGACCCCAGTGGACGCTCCCACAACGATCACAATAGAGGAACCCAAACCCAAACCGGAGAAAACAAACCGAGAAAAGCCACGAGCAGCAGCTCAACCAGATCGTCCTGCCCGATCATTGTTCTTCTTCACATTGAAGAACCCAATTAGAAGAATGTGTTATGCAATTGTGGAGAAAAAGTGTGTTTACTTAATTAGCAAACAGGATTTAACCAAACAGAATTTAATGAAACTTGCTTGTTTTTTGTATTAGAGCATTTGAATACATGATTCTTGTAACAATTCTCGCTACGTGTTTCTGCTTGGCGATGGGTACTCCTTATCCTTATAATGATTCAGATGCTACAAATACCGTTTTAGTGAGCACAAACAATAAGAATTTAAAAGATTAATTAATTATGAATTGTATGTATTAATATTTCCATTTAATTTTGACAGGAAGAGATAGAATTAGTATTTACAATCATTTTTACAACGGAGTGTGCCATGAAAATCATTGCATATGGTTTTGTAGCCCATGAAGGGGCATACCTTAGAAATAGCTGGAATTTGCTCGATTTTACCATTGTGGTTATAGGGTAAGAAAAAATATAACGAAAAATTCAATTTTCAAATGCGGAAATCATAATTGTTATGATTTAATATTTGCAGTCTCCTTAGTTCACTTCTGTCTTCGATAATGACAGGCTTTGGTAAGGTCAACATAATGCATATTATTTTATTAGGTGTTCTGATTTGTAATTTCATGGTCAATTTTCAGATGTAAAAGCCTTGCGAGCATTCCGGGTACGACAAACAAAGAGATTTAAAGAGTTACTATTTTTAATGGATATTTGAATGCATGTTTTGCATTTAAAAGGTCCTTCGTCCCCTCAGACTTGTATCAGGAGTACCAGGTAAAACCGACTCAATTTTTTGGCAAAATTCATTATAATCTATTTGATTTTATTTTTACTTACGCAGCTTTACAGGTTGTGATGAACTCCATTTTAATGGCAATGATTCCTCTTTCGCACATCGCATTGTAAGCCTTGAGATAACATATATGCACATCGCTAATGATTTGTTCTTTAAATATGTGTATTATTTATATAAAAACATAGACTTGTCTTATTCGTCATTATAATTTACGCCATCATTGGTTTGGAAATGTTCAGTGGAGAACTGCACAGGTCCTGCTTTAATAATGTTACAGGTAATTTATAGGTTGTTTCAGTAACAGTAACAGTAGTTGTTCCCTTATCTAAAATAAGCTTAATCATTAGGGGAGATGATGAATGATCCGGTGACCTGTGGAGGAGGTTTCAATTGCGACCTTGATGACGATGATGACTCAGTGTACGTTTGTCGTCTTTATTGGGAGGGGTATGTGAAAACATCATTTACTTAAACGACTAATTTCAATATCAAGTAATTAATTATTTTAATTTGCAGGCCCAACCAAGGCAAGTTACTACTTCGCGAATCACTTCGCGAATCTTCAACTACATCATGAAATCCAAATGTTTGCATAATAGTTATGTAAAATAATAATTCTTCTATATTACACAGGCATTACAAATTTTGACAACATTGGTCTCGCAATGTTGACCGTTTTCCAGTGCATTTCTCTTGAAGGTAGCAATTTTCACATTAAAACTTTTTCTTTACCATCTCATCTGGGTCAACTCACTAATGAAATGAGAATAATATGGGAAATGTGAGACAAATCTAATTCTTGTTTCGTTTACTATATTTAGGGTGGACTGATGTCATGTACTCAGTAAGTTACTTAACACTAATAGCTTACCTCAATTTTTAATACAAAGAACTGTATAATTGTATTCTATTATGCAGTTAAAAGATGCTATGAGTGGCTCATGGCATTGGATATACTTTACCTCAATGGTTGTATTTGGGGCATTTTTTGTGATGAATCTTATTCTCGGTGTTTTATCTGGGTACACAAAAGTCATTTGCGATTTCTTATAGTTTTGGCCTTCCTAATTTTGTGAATTTACAGAGAATTTTCTAAACAAAAAGGGAAAGCTGAATCTCGTGGAGATTTTCAGGCAATTCGAGAACAACAACGGATAGAGGATGATCTCAGGGGTTACCTAGAGTGGATTACAAAAGCTGATGATTTAGAACCACATGGTAGATATGACAGCAGACATTCTTATTTCACTTATTTATTTGGGTGGGTGGTCCGAATTGTTTTCATAAATGGATCACCTAATTGCAGAGGAGGTCACGGAAATGGAAAATGGAGAAGAGGAAGAAGCTCATGAACCAACGTGTTTTGAAACATTCAAACAGAACTTTGGACGGTACAATATATACAAAATTTAATGTATTATAGATTCGATGAGCAAGAATGACATGCTGAAAAGCTTATTTTAATGGACGCATTTAATGAAGTGTGTGTATAATATTGGATTGAAGGTGGAACCGAAAGGCGAGACGGATGTGTCGAAAAATGGCAAAAAGCCAAGCGTATGTGTTTGCATAGTTTTTTATTGTTACGAATATTTCTTTCATCGTAATCTAATTTTTGTATTTTTTAGATTCTATTGGCTTATTATCATCCTTGTATTTCTAAATACAATGGTGCTTGCAACGGAACATTACAGGTTAATTATAATAATAATAATAGTGGTAATTACAATAATAATTATAAAATAATAATTGTAAAATACTATTTGTAGGCAGCCTGACTGGTTGGACCACTTTCAAGGTATTTGCACCATATTTACTCTTGCGAGCGATGTAAATGGCACTGGATGGAATCAGTGATTTAAACATTGATATTCCTTACAGAAACAACAAACATCATTTTTATCATTCTCTTCTCTTGTGAAATGATTCTAAAAATGTACAGCTTGGGATTCTCGGTAAGTATCTGTTATTTGCGGAGGGAGAAAATAAATAAAAATTTTCAATTCACAATCAATTTAGCGATACTTTGTATCACTGTTCAACCGGTAAGTAAAAAATCGTGAATAAATAAAAACGACTAAAACGCAATTTGAAACTAGCTCAAACTTTCTCCAAACTAATCTCATGTGTCTATTACTTTGTCTTTACTTTGTGATGAAGTTTTTGGTTTTTTCAGTTTTGACTGTTTCGCAACGATAAGCAGGTAACATATTTAATTTTAAACCATTTTAATTAAAGTTGAAAATACAATTCATTTTTTTTACAGCATCGTGGAGATAATTCTGGTGAAATCGGACATCATTCCCCCCATCGGGATGTCTGTTCTGAGATGTGTCCGTCTTCTGCGTGTGTTCAAAGTGACAAAGTACATGAACGAAGTACAGTGTGAACGTTCCGAAATGGACAAGTTCTTGGCTTAGGCCACTCCTTTGTGGTCATTGACGAGTACAAAAGACCTATTTTTGTGATGTTTCAGGTACTGGAAATCCCTGTCCAATTTAGTGGCATCTTTGCTCAACTCGATTCAATCCATTGCTTCCTTGTTGTTCCTCCTCTTTCTTTTCATCATGATATTTGCTCTTTTGGGCATGGTAAGTTAAGTCATTGAATACAAATTGGTTAAAACTATAATAATTATGTTTTTCGCACTATCTCACCCTTTAGCAAGTCTTTGGAGGAAAATTCAACTACAATCCACATGATAATAAGCCGAGGAACAATTTTGACAGTTTTTCGCAGAGTTTACTAACCGTGTTCCAGGTATGTACCTTATTAATTATAGAGAGTTTAAATTGTCACACTTTCCCCACTTTCACTTTCTGTTCTAGATTTTGACTGGTGAGGATTGGAATGTTGTAATGTACCAAGGCATCGAAGCTTATGGGGGTGTGGCCTCATTGGGAATTGTCGCTTCCTTATATTTTATCGTTCTCTTCATTTTTGGCAACTGTATGCAAAATATTTATGAAAGTGAAAGTTTAGTTGCATATAAAATTTATCCATGATTAAATTGTAGATATTTTGCTAAACGTGTTTTTGGCCATTGCTGTTGACAATTTGGGAGTAAGTTATGTGTATGTTGTTTTATTTTATTGCTCGTCTCATGTTTGTGTGTCTGCAGGATGCTGAAGATGTTGATAAGGAAGATGCCGAGGAGGTAAATTGGATTACTATTTAGCAATTTAGAAAATAAATTAGTAAATTACTGGATATTTTGTTTAGGCTGCTGCTGAAGAGCCTGCAGCAGAGGAAGAGGGGGAGGAAGATGAAGATGCAGAACTCCATGAGGAACAAATGAGTCAAAATTCAGAGGAGGAAGAACAAAGGTTCATTATATAGTTAATTAAATAATGTATATTAATTATTAAGTAATTACATAATGAAAATACTGTTTACAGTGTGAGGGACTCTGAAGAACCAGTTTCGGAATCTGACGCAGATGCAACTGCCGGATCATTTGACAATGATCAAAGTAGAGGTTAGAATAAATGACAAATTATTATGATGCTTTACAAAGCTTATCATATATCATATCATTCCTTTCGCAATATATAGAAACAGGGACAAAGAAAGAACCCCAGACCAAAAAGCCACCCGCCCAACCTCCAGAATTGTTGGACAACTCAAATCAACAGGATCCCATCCCTGAAGCTTCGTCATTTTTTATTTTCTCAAAAGACAATAGGTACATATGTACATATACTTATAAAGTAGTTGTAAGTAAACCTTATCATTGAATAACAACCTTTTATTTAAATGTTTCAGCATTCGCGTACTTTTCCACAAAATAATCTCAAATAGGTAAGTTGTACGTTTTTCATATACATATGTACGTGGTGTGTTTATTGAATTTTTGTTAACAAAACTTTATTTTCTTTAGTATATTTGGAAATGTGATTTTGGTCTGCATTCTTATATCCTCGTCTTTGTTGGGGGCAGAGGACCCATTGTATGAAGATTCTCCTCGGAATCAAGTAATATAAGAACAAGAACTGCATAACATAAAAGTAATGCTGCAACATAAGTAATTAATGTACTAATTTGTGTCTTTGATGAATTTCAGTTGCTGAACAAATTCGATTACTTTTTTACCTCTGTATTTACAATTGAACTTACACTAAAACTGGTCGTGTACGGCTTTGTTTTCCATCAAGGAGCGTTCTGCCGCTCCGCAGCCAACTTACTAGATTTGCTCGTCGTCTGTGTGTCTCTTATCACATTTTTCTCTGCGTAAGTGTATTTTTAATTTTTTTAAATTGTCAAGAAACACTAAAAATTTAAGTGCTTAAATATTCGATTTCATTATGACAGTTCAAGTGCAGTATCCACAATAAAGTGAGTGCGACTTCATCGTTACTTACAATTTTTAATTAATTAAATTTTATGTCTTATTTCAGAATTCTTCGAGTGTTTCGTGTTTTGCGACCATTGCGTGCAATCAACAGAGCAAAAGGGTTAAAAAGAGTCATTCAGTGTATGATTGTAGCTATCAAGACCATTGGTAATCACTAAAATTCGTCAAGTGTACGCAATGCAAAAAACTTTATTTTGTACTTTCTTTCAGGCAATATTGTGATTGTTATAAACTTGCTCCAGTTTATGTATGGTTAGTACAATTTGTTTTTTCTAATTAAATTGTCGTGCTCATTTCATAAATTGGACTTTTTTGGTTCTAGCTGTTATCGGAGTGCAGCTTTTTAAGGTACGACAATTCCCAACTCTCATTGTAATATGAATATTAACCAGTTATTTGAATATTTGTGTATGATG
>JAQFZJ010000173.1:0-51652 GCA_034695645.1 Folsomia fimetaria | reverse complement strand
TCCCGCCGAGTTTCTTTACGCGATTACCCGATTACGCCTTTACTCGCCTAATTTAAAAGATATTG
The DNA here is from genome assembly GCA_034695645.1 of Folsomia fimetaria. Classification (NCBI taxonomy): domain Eukaryota; kingdom Metazoa; phylum Arthropoda; class Collembola; order Entomobryomorpha; family Isotomidae; genus Folsomia; species Folsomia fimetaria. Next base: position 51,587 of record JAQFZJ010000173.1, on the reverse strand, counting down.
AGTTCACCCAATATGTATTAAAGCAGAAATGAAACAAATTCATAAGTAAATCAGTGCTAGTCAAGAAATGTGGGTCAACTGGTTTTGTTGACTTTTGTTTGAATGAGTTGTAAATAGTAGTAGTAAATGCGATAAGGTTGAGGTTGAATGGGGAGTCGGTGTTGGTGGAGCGATAGGCAAATGAGGGAGGTCTTGCAATGAATTAACGTAATAGATAGCAAGCGTAAATATACATACTATCCTACTGCACTGGTTCAGTCAATGGGAGGCCTTTTGTGGTTCTTATCTTATCAACATCACATTCATAGGGTTCTCTCGCTATGAATAGGATAATGCTTTATCACTAAACTAAACAATACATGAAAAAATAAGCTCAGAATCACTTCTGCTTTCAAGTCTAGAAATACATTGATTAAAATGTGAGTCTTGTATTATTAAAAAAAATAAAATGCTGATAGATAATAATAATCACTAGTTGATAAAATAAAACAAAATAAGGTATTGCAAGGTATAGCTATATATTATTGTGAACTACGAGTTTTGGATTGATATGGCGTATTATGTATTTCAGTCAAAATTGAATTGTTATTTGTCTTGTTTTATGGGAGATGGTTTATGGAAAGCAGTGCATTGATTTCGGTGGGGTCGACAACAACATTACCTTTAAAAGGGTGAATAAAAAACGAAAGTTATTAAAACAGCCATAATAATTTAAGGTAATTATTGCAGTGTATGTTGAAGTAAGTCAACTCACCTCCTGTGCAAATGGAGAGGTGGGATCGACGCTGGCAGTGGTTGTGGTGGTTGTTGTATGAGTCACGGATTGGAGCACAACGCTAGCAGCAGACCCACCAATAGCACCCTTCTGATCCCCTGACATAATGTGGGAGGTAGGCGAGGAAGAGGCTGGTGATTCATCAGGAGAACGTACGGTAATCCCTTGCCGGTGAAATGTTACATTTTTTGTATACTTACGATGTCTAGCTGCGTACCCTTGGACGGTTTGGGATTTAAGTAATTTTTCCTGTTCGTGTGCTACACGCTGTTCATCATTATCCGGATCTTCGTCCCCAAGCTGAGCCAACTTTTTCAAAATACTTTTCAAATTGCGTCGTTCAGGTGTCTCATTGTCTTCGTCTGCTGGTGGACTGGGTGAAGAATCCTCAGTGGAGCCTTCATTGCCGTCTCGTTTTTTTCCGTTGCCCCCATTATTATTCCGACTACCCGGTTTCCTTCGTCTTTTCCGTTTAGAAGATTGGGACGCAGTGGGGGTTGTTTGTGCGATAAGGCAATCACTTGTACTGGGTTGTTGTTGTGGAATATTATCACCCAATACGGTTGGTGTTCCTATGGAGCTACTACCATCATCATCATTCCCAATTTGTTGACCTTCTCTATGTGATTGGGTTCTTCTCCCTAAATGTAGAGAATGCAGGTGGTGTTCATCTACACCGACTTCTCCAGGGATGGACGGGTTTTCATTGGACCCTTCACTCGTACTCCGCGTCAGAACGCTGTTGGCTGATTTGCTCATCAACAGTTCTGCAATTTTTTGTCGCTCATTTAGAATTTTTAGTTTTTTGATGAATGGTAGTCTCGAAAATTCTGGGGATAGATCATCCACTGACCCATAATTTTTATTGGCGCTAAGTTGTTGACGCAAATGCAAAGCAGAAGGTCTTTCTCGTTCGGCTCCTGCTGGTAACTCTGAATAGTGAGGATGGGTGTGGTGCATGAGGCGACTACCCTCTGTGATACCGGTATCATTGTCTTCCTGTTGGGAGGAACATGAAGGGGGATGACTTAAATGAGATCCTCGTGGAGGGGATGCAGTCCAAACAGGAGGAAAGGATGAAATAGGTGGATTGGTAGAAGTTGAAGGTTTATTAGAAGAATCAGCCGACGTAACTTTAAGAACTGCCACTGCTGCAGCTTCCCCAATAAGTAGAGAAGCCGTTTTTGGACTAAAGGTTCCCAATAATGGTAAAAAAGTGGAGGCAGGGGATGAATAGCCTGAACCGATACCTTCAGTAGAGGAAACACTAGTTCGTTGGTGTTCTCCTCTTATCTGAGATGATAATAGATAAGGGTGGTGGTGGAGGGATGCCTCTACCATGGAAGAATCCGCAGAAGAGCAACTCTTTTGATGGGACTCAACCTCAACAGTAGTAGTTTTGAGATTGGGCGGTGACGAGGTAGGAGAGGAGATGGATAGATTAGTTGGAATGAGCGTTTTTAGAAGAGCATCTCGTTCTTGTTGTAGCTTTCTTTCCCTTTCTTCTTTTTGACGGAGAAGTCTGAGTCGTTGAATAAGTGGGAGACCAGCACCAATCAATTCTGGTTCTATCGGAGTCATAGTGTGGGAAGTGGATGGTACACAAGGTAGCTGGACGTGTTTGGACCCTTTGTTTAAAACAGTTTTGAGACTTGATACAGTGCTAGTCGTGGGTGTAGATGGAGAGGACGGATCTTTTTCATCACTCAGGACAACATTATGCATTCGTTTTAGTACGCCACGGGGTGGAAGGAAAGATTTAGTGACGATATCGCTAACACTGGCCGAACTTTCTTTACGACTCTTTCCTGAGGTGGAGGGTTCTCCTTCAACATTGCATTCTGGATCACTTGACTCGTCTTTACTGCAAGAGATAAGCAGAAAATGACCATACTGGTTTGTGGTTTGTAGAATCATAATAAAATTTATAATATTCTCCTCATTATCAATGTAGTGTGGTCAATGAATGGAGTGCGCTTCGGCTACAGAGATAAAGAAAGGTTCCTCATAAGCTTCATCGTGAGTGAGATAGGAGTAGGAGACTAGTACATTTTCTCTTCATTCGATATCTAACTTCTTGGCTTTTACCTTCTTTTCATTATTTTACTACTTTTATTTAAAAATTTGAATAGTACAGTGCAACCTTTTTGCCTTTAAAATGGAATTCGTTATTTATACAGTAAATACTAAACCAATTGCATTTAATTAGTTAACAACTTCCAAACATGCCAACCTGGAATTGCTCCTTCGACTTCTTCTAATTGCATTTCTCAACCCCTTCACATCGCTCCGAAGTTTTTCCACTATCCTTTTCCTTGCTGTATTGTCCACCTCGGGGCCAGCGTCCTTATTAGAGTATGTGCTAGCACTTTGAATAAGGCCGGATGTCACCACACCAGGAATAGGGGATCCTTTTTTAGGTTCAATTTTTTTGGGAACTGCAGGTCCTGAAGACTTTCTCGCTTCCATGAGTCGTTTACGACCCAAAGTTTGCAGAATTTCCTATAATTCGTGTCACTTTATTAACTCTCTGTCCATCATACAAAATATGACAATCAATACTTAAAATTACTTGAGCTTCGGGATAATCTTTCATAGCTGCCAATACATCTTCTCTTGATAAACTGAACAGTTCAGAGTATCCCACTGATCGAACGTCTGCTGTGCGTCTAATAAGTTAAGTAATGAAACATGATATGCATTCCTTTCCTTTAATTAGAGTTTGCATTCTTTCTCTGTTTCACTTACTTATTCAGTCCATCTAAATTCAATATACCAATCTCTCCAAAGAAATTGCCAGCTTCCATTGTCGTTAAAACCTTTCCAGTTTCACTGTAAAATCAAGAATATATATTGAAATAGGGTGATCAACATATATAGTTTTCTTTATTAAAATTGTTATTATGAAAACAAGAAAAAATTAGTGATTGAGAAATTGATTTATTTTGAGCTGTTAAATTAGGAATTTATTATTATCTCGCTGAACAAACTACTTGAAGAGCAGAGTTTGACTTTTGAATCTCTAAAAACTCGCTTCATTCAATTTTGTCTATGCTGATTTAGACTCACCTGATAACTTCTAATATTCCATCAGCAATTATGAACATTTCACGGGCAACCTCCCCTTTCCTAAAAACCAGTAAATTTATTAATGCATTTATTTACAATCAGTATTTCTCTGTAATCCTTGTAGTTCAAATAGTTGATTATTTTCTTTTACCGGCAAATAAGATCTCCAGGCGTAAATATATAAGCTTTCATCTTGAGCACGAGGTCATGAAGGAACTCAGGTTGACATTCTTGGAAGATGGTGACCTTAGCAAAGATATTTCATTGCAAAATATATCCCATTGTATAATATCACCTCGCTCACATAACCTTGGTTCGTTCGTTCGACAAATTTGCAGTCTGTTATGGATGGGGTAAGGTTGAAGTAGTTTAAATATCCAAGAATTTGGTCTATCTTGAATCGCATATCGCATCCTATCATAGGATTATCCTATGCATACATATAACACCTCAGGTGGTCAAAGGGAGTGACATACCTAAATGGGTGTGGTTCGGGCGATTTGACAAAATTGTGAAAAAGCCGAATAGTGATTAAACTTTAAATTTTTGTTGCATTTTATTTTGTATTGATGTATTTTATTTGTTTGAATAGTATTTATAAAATTCGAAAAACTTGTATATTTAGTCACTATTATGCTTTTTCATTATGCATATAATGGGATTCATAAAATCTGGATGAAAGCAAAACTATTGGCTTCAATCCCAATCCCAATAAGAGACTGCATATTTGTCAAACGGGGGGTCCAAGGTAATGTGAGGAGGGTAATAAAATACATATATAATTTGGGTGTGTGTAGCTCACTTTCTTTAACACACTCAAATTAACATGGAGGGCCAACTCAGTCTTCAACTTGTCTGGAAGGAGTCCAAGGGCAGTATTGATATCCCCACCTCCTTGAATCCTTCCTCTGTGGTGTATTGAAAAGTTGATAATTATGGAGGAATGATTCTACGAAAAAAATGATTCTACCTGGACCAGGAATAGTCGTACCACCGAAGCACTCTGCGTTGCATATTGCGTGGAACTTTGTGATGTCGCATATATGTTTTGGCACCATCCTGAATAAACAACAAGGCAATGCATGAATGTATGTTGTATTATTCAAGTTGGGTCAAATAATCTCATCACGTACCAATAATCTTTCGAATTCCAGTCTATTAGCGTTTCTATTTGTTATTACGTTCCCCACTTGTCCTGAAGAGAGTAGTATGATAAAAGTCAAATGAATGATTCATACATCACAATGATATGCTTATGCTTAATTATACGTGCACCATACACATACCCACTATTGTAGCAAAGATGAATACTCCAATGAGATAGCTCACAATTGTGAAAAGGTACCTGATGCAGAAAAAAACATCATGGAATATTCATTTTGATAGCGTCATATTATTTAAAATTAGTAGCAAAAGTAATTTTACAGAGTGGCTCGCATTTAATTCCAAAAATCTCTTCTTACATTAGGAAGCTGTTCTTAATTCATGTAAAATTACTTTGTTTCGTTTTGTCGGTTCCAACTCCCAAAATATTCATATTATGCATCTCTAGTCATTTCTTGGAGCCGGACAAATTGAATCATGCGTTTTTTAAAGTATTTGATCAGATCTAATATTGACGATTCAGTTTTATTTGCAATTTAATTTTCTACATTTGTTACTGAACAGCATCCAAGAAATCAGAAGAGATTTTTAGGGTAATAATAATAAGCATTTTCAAGCAAATTGATTGAAGATTGTGTAATCAATCCTCCAAAATATTAGCTATGAATGAGACTAACCCACGATCACTGCTCATGTAGCGAAGTCTCGATTTATAACTTTGTGCCCGTTGTCTTCCCGTTATGTTATTTGTCGTCATATTTCTTTTCATATGCAAAAATTATATATATTGATTATCGTTTTTATATGGTAAATGTATTGAGCATACTTCATAATTCATGCAAAAAATAATTTCGCATGGCGAAAAATTGCAAATGCATTCAATAGAATACTGTACAAAATTTAGGAATGGTTTAAATAATATGAATGATTTAGCATTAGCACAGAATGATTTTGGGAATGGAGATCCGACCCTGAGTAAGTATCAACATCATCACATTTTAACCAAGAGAAAATTTGAAAATATAAAGAATACGACTAAACTGAAAACTGAATTTCTTTTTTTTTCTCTTGGTAGGTGAGCGAGATTGCCTGGATATTCAAAATAATTTTTTTTATAGATAAACTCCCAACAACTCACTGCCAGTTTGAGTGTGGAGGAGGAAGATCACCGATCGTGGTAAGAGTCAGCGTTGACCAGTACAAGGAACCAAGATACTTCCTTGTGAGTGGAGCGAATTCAACAAATAGGTTTGGATTAGGGTAACCCCAATGACCTACAATAATAATACGCATAATAATAATAATTGCATTATATTATAAGCATTTCTTTGCGCATATAACATATGTTGTTGGTATTGTAAAATCACCTTGAAATTCTTCAGCTTCCGAGATAAGGTAATAAAAACAGCCGAACCAGTGAGCAAGTAGTAGTAAAATGTGGATAAGGTTGACCACTCTCCAAACATTAGGATATACTGTTCTAGACTCGACCATGTAATAGTAGTTGTAAATTCGATATACTTTCAGGAAGCGTGGAAATCTAGTGTGTAACAAATAACAAGAAAATCAGTCAGTAGTAACAAAACAAATTATAGGAACAATATGGAGAATTTGAGATGCCGAAATCTTTGTTTGGTTAAATAGCAAGACGGCATAATTACCCTGTCTGTACTAATCCTAATCCTGTCACGCCAAAATTTCACGCCTCATTCTTTAACTAAAAACTGGAATACCTCCATGACTGCATGCTCATAATCTCAATAACTCAAAACAAATGGCTGGGTATTCAAACAAATTTGTATATACCATTTCATGCAACCACCCATCCGTTCATGAGTAAAATCATAACTTGTACAAAATGCATTATTACAAGTCAGGCGCAACCAAGTAGTTCTCACCGACCCCACTTGTTACATCATATCACCACGAGAAAAGAAAAGGCTGTTAGGTTCTGCTGGTCTGTCTGCGTGTGGGCATTGTTATGAAATCTACAAGATTTGAAACATGGACCAAGAAATACGACCCGCATCCGACCCAAGACGAAAAGATAGTTATACTTTTACAAACATATAATATTAGAAGTTGAGTTGACTGCCTTTTCCATGTTTCAGACACCCTGCTGTTCTCCTTTTGTTCGATTGAAAGTGATAGCTAAACAGAAAATCCCTAATACTGAATAAGTTAGTGTAGGTAGGTACAATACGGCTTATCTTTTCCCTAATTCCTTCATTTCCACATTCATGTCTGAAATAGATTTTAAAACCACAGGCAGCTAATTTGAGGCTGATAAGAAATAATGCATACCTATCTCAAATCGTATACCTACACATGTATTCATTCCTTCATAAATTGATGTATCTATAATAATTCTCGTTGGCAGAGCGAAAGTTTCATTTTCATTTATACTTTTGGTCCTTTTTCATTACTGTGATAACGAGAACCAACACAAACCAACCGGCACCCATTAACTAACCTGAACATAGGATTAATTCCAAAATAGAGTTGGAAAAGGTCTGTAGGCGTAAGGGAGAAGAGGTCGAGATAGAACGGTTTCGATCCAACATAATGGCTCGCCAATTTTTTAGTCTGATAGACCATGAGGCCTTGTTCCAAGTAGCCGGTGCGAAATTGGACGGCGATATCCAAAAGGAAAACGAGATCACTGAATGCATCCGATAGGATCCAGAAGAAATTTGCTTTTGCCTAAATCAAAGTCAAAATTCGTATGTATGAACTTTATGCATTGATTGAAATGAAAACATAAAACTGTGTAGAGGAGATAGCTGGGATTTAAAATGACTGAATCACAAGTTAAACTACAATTCGTAAATATTACAGAATTTCTGATGTGATGCAGACATGTGGATTCTACCAATCGACCGAAATTTGGAGGATTATTGCTGCGTCATTTAAAAATGAGCATGAACAATTTAACGAAAGAACTAACTTTTCTAAAACGATCAAATAAATAAAAATAATGTTTTTTCTTGGTATTTTAGGTACCCAATTCCCCCGCCCCCTATATTTCTCTTCATACCTGAAGTTCTGGAAAACTTTGGCGTACGATGAGTGTCCACAGATTGTAAAGAACACATGTCGTCAGGAGCATAAGCCAATAAAAAAAGAAATTGCTGTCTGGATTGACAACGGATCGTGGAAGACTACGTCGCTTCTTCCTCCCCTTTTTAGACCATTCCCCGCCGCCACCACCAGATCCATCCTCATCTCCAATTTCAAAAGTTTCCTGAAATTAGATATTTTTTAATGAAATTATTATATTGTGTAAACTTCAGTTAAATAAATCCATGTAAAACAAATTAAAAATTTTGATAATAAATTAAATTAGTTATTTTTCATACTAAACAACAACCAAACCCAATCTCAATCGATGATAAGTCTCCTTTGATAAGATGAATTTAATATTTTATTTTGATTGCTTTTACGGATATTCTATTTATTTCGACTATTTTTTATGAAATATTGTGACAATATGGGAAAGTTGAGACTTCGTTTTCCTTTCATCTGTCTCGTGACGGGACTCTTGGTCCGTTCGCCGTTACCATCTTATTTTCAATTTCATGCCATGCCACTTTTTCATTTTATGACGCTTACTAGTAGGAGCATGGTTAGAGCAAGGTGTCTGGCTACCCGGGAGGTTGATTTCCCATGCGAAGATGGAGCTATGTTCACTTTCTCGGAGTAAAGGTAAGCCACCACATTTTCTCAATCTGCCCTCTTGCACGCCTTCTTTATCCTGACTGAGTTTAGTCTTTCATGTCTATGATTCTGTCTTTTCATAAGTAAAATTAATACGATATTCATAGACGATATACGGCAACGTTGTATTTCAAATAATCGTGATTTGGTAAGTTAGGTTAGGGTATCTTTACAGGTCGCACTTACTGCCCATTCTTTCGCTTATTACTCAACCCAACCTACCGATAAATAGCTTTTGTCAGGCCTGAAACTACATAGCATGCATTCATTCATGGTGCTGTTGGTACATTTAACATTTTGTGTAACAATGCAAAGTAAATATATACTTGCTACACCATTCAATTCCTGTGGCCTTAAATCAACTCATGCTGCGCCCGTTTAGTTGGAGGAGTTGAGAGAGAGAGCATTTTTACTTTTGGATCTGGATCAAGTTTCCTTGAATATTTCTGCTCAAGTGATCTCTCCTCTCTCTCTCTCTCTCTTTCTTTCTTTCTCTTGTTGGGGAAAGTGGCAGGAAGTGGCTGCTTCGTTGGCTTGGTTTGTCTTTCTGATAAATGCATGGTAAATATTGCTGCCATCATAAATTTATTGCAATCTACATTATACAAAACGGTTTTCACTTTATAGCTTGGATTTTTCTGTGTGTGTGTAACATATTGTTCTATTTTCACCCTGTGTTTTTCAGATAAGCATTGAAATGTCTGGTATACAATTGCTATAATATGTGAGAAGGACCTAGGGCAGAATAAACGCTCTTTCTTTCGCTGCATATAAAAATTCTTTATAAAGTGTGTCGCTATCAAGTATTGAATTTTTTAACAAGGTCGAAAAGAGCTCGTTTTAAGTAGCTCCCTCGAGCAGGTATCCTCTTTTTCTTATATATTTCAATTTCATTGATATTTCAAGTTATTGATAGGAAGGACCAAAAGAACTAGAAGTAGATCTTTGTCTTTGGTTGGGTCATATAACAACGTAAAGTAATATTCTATGCATCGAATGGAAGTGTGATTGAATAGCTTGGAATAAAATATCCATCGATTTAGATAAGAATAAGATAGATAAGATAGAGATAGATAACACGACTGTGATATTATTATAACATATGGAATATGCATGTATGGGTATTAATATACCATATCATATCTAATAAACTTACGTATGCATTTCCCACACAGTCTTCACTCATATCACAATGTAGAGAAATTAGCCAAGCAAGCAGGCCTGGTTTCTTCTGATTACTTTATAAGTTGGAAAGTAAAAGCTTCCATTTCTCAGAGAGAACGAACTGTATCATTATCCTGCTTACATAAGTAACTTTCAGTTGGACTAAGTTCTGACACCATGTATCTTCTACTTACGTATGAACGACTACTTTGGCTGGGTGCTTCATTTAACGAAGAAACTTTTTGAATTAAAAATTCATCAGGCAGCAAGTGTCATGGTGAGAATTGAGCAATCAAGTAGCTTAATCATCTTTTCCTCCTAATGCACAATTATTAATCTTATTATACTATTTAAACTTGTTCTTCTCGATTTTCTCGTCTCATGACTATCTCCTCCTTGCCTGCATGCCTTCTGTGCTACTCAATCATTGATTCATCTTTCTCATTTCTCTCAGAAGATGGAAAATTCATTTCTTCAACAATTCTTTGCACAACGAAAAATCTGGTCTTTGAATGTTATCATCCCGTGTTGTCGTAGTTCGTACTGTTCTGAGAAGCATACAACCAACAATACTTCGTAGGTTTGGCAGATTACAGATTAATGTTTGTACGAAATTGTGGAAGATATTTCAATTCACTGAAACAAATCAGTCATTCTTCGCTTTACGACTGTTTCACTACTGATAAAGTCTAATATTGTATTGTACGTGGGAACTTGGCATTGGTAAATGAGCAAGTAATCCTTTCTGTCTTTCTTTGACTGATTTGACTCACAGAGTTAATGCTAATTGATCCATTCATTATATTATGGTAGAGGTAGCACGTGGTGGTGGCTTCATTCATCTATGGTACAGAGTTGGTGGGGTGCCTTTATAACCACTTGATTCAATTCAATTCTGAAATTTCATTCATTTTCGCAGTCTCTCTGCTATTCCATTCCATAGCATTTCATTCCTAACAAGAATATGCATATTTTGTAAATCCTTGTATGTACAATTGTACGACCACATCATTGCCAAACCTTTACCGATCTATACGACCTACCATACCACCACACCACCCGCTGATGCTGAATTTTACCAGTTCTGCCATGAATTTTACCACTATACTGAACTACTCGAATATAGACAACGACCAAATCACTCCATTCCGTTTTCTGTTGCTTTCTTTACGATTGTGAAAGAAAAGTGTTATTCCACCGCCATTTCCACCTCCTTTCTTTTTTGGGAGCAATTTGCTCAGTAGTTGAGAATGTGCCAAGTGGTAGAATGAATAAATTGGTTGTGGAACAGTCACGCCATTCTACACACACACATATATACAGGTTTTCCCTTAACTGTCGTCACATCCCAAGAGAGAAGGAGACAATAATGGTTGGGGTTTAATGGACCATTGCATCGATGTAGTATTGTATGTATTGTTGCCTCTGTCCTACGACTTAACGGAAATCTCCCACCGACGAAAGTCATCATGTGATGGAATGTTAAATCAGAACTCACTTTGCAGATATTTCACAATTATTTTTGTATCCTCGAAAATAAGTGCATTATGCATCCTCCATTAGAAGATGTGTATACATACAAGGAATAAAATACAGCCTTGAACCCTAGCTCATCAAATCAAGCACATTTATCCAACGGAGCGATAATAATGCCCAACCCAGCCACCCACCCCACCATCAATGTCATTGTGTTAGTCACAAGATAGATGGTTAGGACTGAAAGTGATGCGCTTCTGAAAATGAGCAGACTTTCTCCACCACTACAGACTGGCCTTGGTTCTTCCTGCATTGGCTCTTTTGAAACAGCGTGAAATTAAAGATAGCTCTCAGCATGTAGGCTAAAAAAACAGATCACAAAGCTATATGGTTGATTGGCTAGCTAGTGTTTCCCTTTCCTTACCATACCATCCATTTTTATCTGTTCTTTATGCCTTATAAATTTATTCCTGTTTGACCAATCGTTCCTTTCTTCGTTCGTTCGTTCGTTCGTACCGACCAAATCAATACACTCTACGAGGATTGCAGCTCCCTAGTTTTGTAATATATGGTCTCCATCCAACTAACTCAACCCATCATCCATATTATCCACTCCAAGTATCAATGTAATTCAGCCCCCCAACATATTTCATCTTTTGATAGCGCTTTAAACTGAGAAGATTTATTGGCAACTAAGCTATAATATGGAAAATGAAATATTGCACTCGTTCATTCTCGTTCATTTCATACCTCCTCATCTGCACCAATCTCAAATTGTCATTCTCTCATTAATACTTGCACTATGTATATCCATCACCCATATATAACTGGTGGTATTTTAAGTATGTAATGGATATGCAAGGAATAAAATACAGCCTTGAACTTTATGTATAATTCATATACAACCTCATTTATCCATCCATTCGTCTATAGAATATTTCTATAATACAAAAAGGAAATTTCGCTGTACTTCTTCTTCCACGCGTCCCACTTGAATTCATGAAGAGCTTGGTTTGGTTTCTCTCATGTCAAACAACGTCGGGTTTTAGAGAGTGGGACATGATTTTCCTATTATGGAATTAAAAGTTGCTTTGCATCCAATCCACTATTCCGCCACTTTTACTCCCAATGTATAAGTATATATTAGGTATGTATCTGTATGTATATATATCTCTCTCTGCATTATCAAACCTTTCCCAAAATTTAACATGTTGCGTGTGTGCATCTGCCAAATAAGGAAGGAACCAAACCTCGGTTTGGCGTGGTTTTGGTGGTGGTTTTTGGTGTTCTCTCGGGTAAAACTGTAGCTACTCTACCTTCCTTTTTGCTCTTTCTTTTAGATAGATCACGGAAAACTGAGATTGAGTAAGATGGTGTGGTGGAGTTCAGTTCAAGTCTTTTGTACATGAATAAAATATCAGTGGGGAATTGGTTCATGACTTTAAAATCAAATCTTCACTGTGGGCACATTTTCCCTTGGATTTTCTGCCATTATGTAAATCACCTCTCCTCGTTTATGTCTTCAACTCTATATTCTTCTTTCTTTTTTTCGGAATGTTCTTTAGTTTAAATTGTAATACTAAAAAATTTTGAATCATCGCTTATCAACTCAACGCGCTGCTTATCGCTTATCCAAATACATATATGAAGTAGTGCATGCAGTAGAGGTAAATAAATCAGGTAGTGATTCTGACAGTCTTTCGGTCTTTTCTTCCTTCCTTCCTTTGTTGCCATGTTATGAACGCATTCATCCTAAATAAATACAAACAATAAACCAATTGTTCGTGGAGGGAGACCAAGTTCCGTCCCTTCCTTCATAGCAGAAGATACAAGTAGAAATTACAGGCTGAATGAGTTGGAACTGCTAATTGTAAGGACTACTAACACTAAGAAAGCCGCAAACGGATGTGATATTGTAACAATGGGGGAAACAATAAAAGAATCTTTCAGCCTATTATTACAGTTATAACATCTTTTCTCGTGGATTGAAGAATTGCCTATTCTTTGTTTGCTTCTGATATGGAAATTTATGAGTAATTTTAATATGACTGACATTTTTATGTTCAGTTTAGTTTAGCCAAGTAGAAAAGAGAGAGAACTGCACGCATATAAATACTGGATACTTTCTCAAAGCATGAACTTAGAGGTAATTGGTTAAATTGCCCTTTTCTCTCGCTCTTCCACTTAATATGTTCCTCCACAACTCAGAAATAGCCGATCGCCGGTGCAACCATAGTCTAATGTGTCATCATTTATTAATGGAATCGAATGACATAGCAGAAGCATATAGAGTATCGGTAGGCACACAGTCTTAGTTTTCTCTACTGCTGCTTCTTCTTCTTCTTCGATTGCCCAATAACCGATAGAGATCCGATCAATAACTGTTCATACTTATATATATATATATACATGTAAGTAGGTTATAGAGACAGAATAAAAGCATAGCCAGCATATTTCTCAATTTTGGCACACACATAGTGACTGAGTTAGTTCTTGAGTCAGTTGTTCTTGCACAAAAGAGGTTTTCAGATTTTGGAGTAGAAGTGATCAACCAGGCATTCATTCCTCTTCTTCCCCTGCTGCCACAACTTTTTAATCTTTCTTCGTTTTCGTTAGTATAAGTTGCGGTGACAAGATAATGCTTATCCTGTCGAAATTACTTTTGTTAGCGGTTGAGCTACTTTCTTGCTGACGACGGCCACATGCCATGAAATTGTTGAGATTTGAACATATACTTGTCTGTCCTTCAGAGCAAGAAGAATTTGAACCCTGCATGCCCTGCGAGTTGGAGAAAGTGGATGGAATGAATAAGGTGCATGGAAAAAGAGAGAGTGTGGCATGTAAAAAAACCGGTGAGACACTACTGGATCATCATTTCCACATATGCATACATTTAGGACAAGCAGCAGACAACTCAAAGGATTACGGGAAATCCACTCCAAGGAAAAATACTTTCTCCAATGTCTCAATGGGATGAAAAGAATGATTCGGTAAGAATGGAAAATGTCTTTGGGTGAATTATTTTACCTCCATTTATCTCATGCACTATACACACAGTGTTATCATTTGCCTAAAGGGAAATTTTTGTTCTGGATGGATGGATGAGCATAATATTTCATTATATAAAACAATGTCTAAGTAAGAGATGCTCAAATCTTCTCATAAAATGGGCAACATTTTTAGGAATGGTCAACATTAAGTGGTCAACATGCTATGACCACTTTAACGAGTTAAAGTGGTCATAGCACAATAAAGGGTGAAGTAATACATACAGCCTCATCAACTTCAACTTCGCATTTCCCTCATTCAGCAATAACGGAAGAAATAAAGGAGAACAATTCCATAACTTTAGTATTTTTTCTTCTTTCTTTCTCTACTTTTTTGCATTTGTATCACCACCTCCTTCCTGCACCAGACCAAACCAGACCAGACTCACCATTTCCATATTATCCATAGACTGAATAGAAATAGAAAGTGGGAAAGTAGTAGTATGTGCGGAGAATCGCCAGGGTTTGCTAGGTGGTGGTGGTGTCATCATCAAAACTGAGGTCGCCCTTCGCGTCTCTTTGGTGGTGTGGTATCGATTCCTTTTCCTTCATTTTCTCCAGTTTGGTTACTTACATGCATACGTGCATGCATGCTTGTTCTATAACTTGGTGGTCCAATGACCTATTCAATTTGTTCCCCCATTCACCCCAACCACCCCTCACACCCTTAAGCGTAATATGCATCTGAAACTTTTAATAAAATAAAATGTTAGGGAAAGAAATCTGCTTTTCCCATTTTGCACGATTCTTTTTTTGTTCAAGAAGCGTTTTAGCATCCAATTA
This sequence comes from Folsomia fimetaria, assembly GCA_034695645.1. Lineage (NCBI taxonomy): Eukaryota > Metazoa > Arthropoda > Collembola > Entomobryomorpha > Isotomidae > Folsomia > Folsomia fimetaria. The sequence continues at coordinate 36,452 of JAQFZJ010000173.1, read as the reverse complement.
TTCCCTTGGGTTAAATCTTAATCGAAGAACAAATGGCTCAATCCCTTTCATGGGCCATACTTTCACCCATCACTTTATTTATTTTGAGTTAGGACTACTTTTATATATATATAACCAACCAGAGTATGTATGTATAACATGTATCCATCCCCGTAATAAAACTGCGGGATGGATTGATAGCACACCACCCAGCACATCACAAATCAACGGACAGGAAGTACGTAATGAAGGTGCAAACTATAAACATTCAGTTTTATTGCACATTTATTTTACTTGCACATTTGGTCACTCACTACTATGAATGATGCATAACTGGAGGAGAGAGAGAGAGAAGCTTATGTAGTTTGGTTCAAATAAAATAAGCTATAATTTAATCTTATTATTTACGACGGTTTGGGATACAAGTCAAAATCACACAATGAGCAATTAATGACATCATTCTTTCTCCATGCAGCCCGTATTCTTTTTTTTTTATTCCTTTATGATTCTAATACGGTTATACAGAAAGCTTTACCGGGGGTAGTAAAAATAAGCTGACCCTAGTTAAATAATTGATAAACAGTCGACTTTTACTATGCCATACTGCTCTAATAACATCACCCAGCAAGTTAGCCAGCCAGTAGTATTAAGAGAAAGAATCTGTCTGAAAAACATTAAATATTAAGCATGTGGCATGTGGACAAAATCTGGTGGCCATTACATATGAGCCACCATATATATATATACATATGAGATGGGACTGATTCAATATAATTTGGCAGATAAGGAAATTCAATCCAATCCCACTCTGATGGTAGTTTACTTCCTCTCTTTCTCCTCCTTCCTTCTTCTCTCTCTCTCTCGCTCTCTCTCTCTTTGTATAAATCACCAAAGTTGGCTTCATAGCAAAGGAAGCGAATCTCATCTCAGAAATACTGACCCAGATTATGGAATCACTTTCATTTTATTTTATATCATTGCCCACCCAGCTAAACTGTGATTTCTGGTCTGGTCGGGGTCGGCATGCACATTTGGAATACACTAACTGCTGCTGCTACTACTACCAACATTTGGTCGTCCCGTCTTTTTTGGTGTGGAAACAGCTTGGACTTTGCTTCCTCTTTTCTAGAAAATGGTGACAGCAGCAAAATACGAGATGAGAAGCTTTTTCCTCCCCACACTACCAACCAACTCTTATCTAATTCCATCTTATCTTCCATGTTTTAAAACAATGATAAAGCAACCGCGTCATAAGATCAATTCTGCACAAGATTCGGGTTACATGTTATTTTACACTTGCAATTTCCTCCATCATAGCGCAATATACATGTGATGACTCTTGAAGCAACATCACATCGTGTTAATACTTACATACAACAGTCAGTAGTAGTCATCTCTCACCCTCATAGAAATTCAAACCACATTCAACTTCTAGACTGAACGTAAACTGAAGACAATGCAATGTTGCTCTCTCTTAGATTCTCAAAGTTGGGTTCCGTTTCATGAGACAGAAGGAAAAGGAAAGAAAGGATGTGTTGAACGACGCAAAGAGACGAGACAATGACAGGATAACTGATGTGACTGAATACTTCAGTCACTATCATATCTCAACCCTATTTTAGAAGAACGTATATTATACCCTGTAAAAAGACGAGTCCTTCACCAAATTCACAAATACTTTTCCTTTCTTTCTATCAATTTTTTGCACTCTCTGCTCGTCCTCCTCCTTCTTCCCTTGAAAATCTTTGTAGTTTTATTTTTATAAAGTTTGAATAGATTTTTTTTCTTTCTTTTTGCATTTCCTGTGATTGACTGAAGGAGGAGAAGAGAGAGAAAGGAAGAGGGAGAAAGAATGAGAAAACAATCATCACAAGTCAGCGGGAGAATTTTAGATAGAAAACTTGTCCGTTTTGTTTTCACCTGCTTTCACTTTAAGCAGGCCAAATAATAAATTATGGAATATGCTGCAGTATAAAAATTCATAGTGAGACACGGTTGATCAAGTGTAAAGTAAAAGATGCTGGTTGAATTGTCAAAATTCAGTTAGAATATGTAGTAAAAGTGGAACTTGTACTCATACATACAAAAGAAAGCCAAATGTCAAAGTTCACCAACCGTAAGTAAGGTAAGGTGATGAGGAAGATGATTGTGATGATTGTGTAACATACATGTCAAACAAATGAAGTATGATGTGTGCACGTGCATGCAGGCATGTATAGAGAAAGAAGTGAAGAGTAAGAACTGTTGGACTGGAATATAGGTATGTACCTTTTTATCATGTTATTTTTCTTCATATCGAATTCAAATAGTGACTTTTCTTCAGAAAAGGGTGTGAACTGATGGATCCATCTTGTGTTCATTAACGTTGGTTACGCTATATGCATACTTATAGCACATATATAAGGTAAGAAGATGCGACATATGCTATTTCATCCTCTTTTTCATATAAGATTTGATTGAATTTTGAAAGTGAAAGTTCCTTTGCTTTCTTTTCCAAGCAATACTACATATAATATAATGTTTGTATATATGTATGTGTGTCGCATGTTATTCCAGTTGGTATATTACATCGCATCCCTCTTTCCTTCCCCGTCTCATTCAATAATCCTGCTTCTTCTACATATCCCAATCTGTGTCTGTCTCTCTCTTCTTTATTGGCTTATTGATCCTTGTCCACGGCAAGAAATATATAAAGTTTGCGATAAAAGTTTTTTTTTATTATAGGGAAAGTTCCTATGAACGGATACACAGGCTTGTAAATTCTCGTAAAATATCCGAATTCTCAATTCCAGCATGTTCTTTTTGTATCCCTATTGTAATGCAACTTTTCATCCCGTTGTGATATTCATCAATGAAGAAGTACAGGAGAAGGTTGCGATGCAGCAAAACTAACAGTAATCAATTCGCTATGCAACTTTACCTCCAAACCAAACTGGGTACATCCTGCCTGAATTTTTGTGATTTTTGTTCGTTGTTGTACAAACTGGATATGCTCTTTCTCGTTGGCAAATTGGCTAACAAAAAATGTAGCTTTGGAATTTCGCCATTTCTCAACGTTTGACTTTTAGAGAGGAAAAAATAAATGAGGATGGTAGTAAATGCGAGGATGATGTTAGAATTGACAATGAATCAAATTTTCTAAAGCAATTTGCTCCTCAAGTGAGTTATCTTTAAAAGAAGAAATCATAGGAAATAAAAAAAGGAGAGCGAAGAAGACGCGCAATTCCACATCAACAACTTTCACCTGAGAATGTTACTCTAGTTAATTTATTGCTCCATTATTTTACTTTCTCCACACTAATCCAAGCTATTTTTCTAGTGCAGTTTGTGTTCGTTGTGGCGCAGATGTTAACCTCTTTGTTCTAATAGAGAGCTCATCACGGTCATTATCATTACGGAATTCATTTCATTTGCTAGGTCTTGCTTGAAACCTAAACGCTATGCACATTACCCCCTTCTTTTCTCCTATTGCATTGGGTTGGTTGATGAACATAAGGATTTGTTTTCGTATGTATATAGATGCATGTATTTAAAGATAAGAGAGAACAAGAGAGAAATTGAGTTTGTCTACTTACCTGCGCTTCTGCAATTGCAAAAAAGAACGAAATATTTTATTAATTTTTATTTTAACATAAATATTTTTAATTGAATGATAATTAAGTGGATAGGGTAAAAATCTTACCTGGAATTTGGCGAGTGGAAAATCGCTTCAGGAAACTATCCTCTCTCTTCAGTGGCGCTTTCTTTTGCTGGATCGTCTGAATGGCGCCGGATAATTGGACCGTTGTGCGCAGTTTCATCCAGCGCTGATTGCTCTTTGACCTGGCATCAAATCAGGCAACTCTCTAGTTAATCCCATTCAACCTCCAAAATTGCTCACAATCAATTATTTCCCTCTCTCGCTCCCTCACTTACTGTCTTTTGGACACAAGGAGAAAGTCAAAGTGTATTATTACATGTGCGTGTACGATTACTGAAGAAGAGGAGTTAGTTATTGGGGTATATCATAACTCAACAACATTATTACATCACATAACAACAGCCAAAAGGGAAAAAGAATCAAAGGGATGAAAGTTAACTTGACTTTCTCCAAAATAACTACATACACAGGGAACTGTACAATCCATCCATTCATCCATCCATCCTATCGCTGTTTTGCTCTTGATTTTTAGGGTGAAGTTTTTTTCTCTCTCTACATTTCTTTGGTCTTTGGCCAAAGGCGCATTATTGCATTGAATTGTATTAGATATATATTCCGTTATTTGTTCGAGCCAAAAAAGGATTCAAATGGATAAATAAATGAATGAATACGTCAGCTATATTTTGGCTGATATTCAATAATGGATGGATTGAGGATCTGAATCACAAGTGTCAAAATACACAAAATTACAACTACACAAATGTAATATTTATGCACGATTATAAATGCACACTTAGCAGAAGAGGTATGATTAGATAGGTTAGGTACAGATATATACAAATATATACATACATTTATATGGTTGGGCAGGTATAGGTAACATTTAGAAGTTGTGTTAACATTTATGGTTTTGTGTTCACTTAGGGATATGTTGTATTAGGTATAAAATAATTATTGATTGATTAATTCATTATGTTTGGTTTGCTTGCATTTCCACAATTGGCACTAACACATAAATATATGTATCACATCACGTTACAATTATCTATAATGAATGATTGAGGTTAGACACAAGACAAAAACAATGCCACAAATTCAATACCGCAGCCCCTATATTCCACCAACCACAAAATTTATTTACTGGATATAGTGTATTTGGTATTACCAACATCAGATCAGATTATGATTACAAACAAAGCTAGCTATGTAGCTATAACTGAGGTTCACAGACTTTTGGGAAAAGCAAAAGGAAATAATGATATATTGAGCATTGATATGTCACTGAAGGAATCAAAAGAAAAGAAAAAACTTTGAACATCAAATCAAGCCAATAAAATACAGCCCACATTTCCTCCCACGCCATTCCACTACTACTCCCCTTCCGTTGACCAACTTTCACTTCTGCCAATTTCGTGGAAAAGTGAAAATATATTTTGAGACAAAGAAAAAATAAGAGAGGATCACATTTTAGTTAATGGTAACCTGATAAGCTTGCTCATTTGTAATATTATTAAATAAATGTGTTATCCACTTGATAAGCTCAGTTAGAGAAAACTTGTGTGAGATACGCAAGTAAGAAAAATCTCATCGTTTTTTATAAAAAACTCCACAAAAGTATCAAGTAACAAATAATATGCACAATTATGTTTACTGTGAAACAGGATAAACAGTTTATGAAATCGCCTAAATATTTATATCACAATTTTCTGAATTTATTCCTAGCAATGTTATTGAAAGATATATAAAAAAAATTATAAAACTAGCTTCCAATAAAATCATTCAAACTCAAAGACAGCCTGGTTTTGATCTCTAGCACAATATTGCCGGAATCTATCTAAAAGTTTTGCTACTCCTGCTATATATATATATACAGTATCTCTTTACAGAACAGAGATACTCTCTCCATCGAGACGCACTTGGCGTTGGCAGGTCAATTTGCGAGTGGGTGGGACTCTGCCTGTTCCCGTCTTTCCCACTAAATCCATCATGCTTGTCACATAAATAGTTAAAGTAAATGGTTTGCTTGAGAAGCGATAAGTGCCTGCCTACATTACCACCCTCTCCACCAAATCCAAAAATGTTGGTGAGTGCAGTGCATAAGCTGACCTTAGATAGATAGGCACAGTCAAATATGAATTGCTACTACAAACCTATGCAGCAGCATTTCCATTTCGTGCCTCCTCCTTCTTCTCTCAAATGTGTGACAACACATGTAAATTATGAGATCCTTCTCCTCCTTCCTCTCAACAGAATCAAGGGATACAAAAAATCATACGGGCTTTTCCTTCCTCCACAAAATAACAGCACTGTCATTATAACACAAAGCGTGGGCAAACTTTCAGCACTTAACTTGACAATGCACACCATACTCAAAATAAATGCAGGAAGCCATCAACTGCGCAAATTTATGTAAGCCTTCCAAATCGCGTAATCTTAATATGATTTTCTTTTCATTTTATAAGTATTCTTAAAAAATAATTGAGTTGGGTTTAATGAAATTTGACTTCGATCTAAATTTCAATTTTCTAAAAACAATCAACAATGAATGACTTCCTTCTATCTTCGTCGTTTTTCTTCCAATATTTTTCTTCTTTTTTTTCGTTTTGACTCAATTTCTAATTAACGCAAAAGCGATTAACACTGTTTTCTAGCGATAATATCTGTAATCGCATAAGTAAGTAGATAATGGGCTATTTTGCTACAAAAAGTACGTAAGCAGTATCCTCGCATTATGTCGAGAGAAAGCGATCATTTACTTACAGCTTAAAGCAAGCTCATAGACATGCCTGCTAGTTCATACACTAAAAATAAAAATGGAGGATTCATCACGATATTAAAGTCATCTCACCTTTTCCTTTCCCTTTCATACCCTTAATAACTTCTCTCAGTTCTTAATTGGATGGAAGCAAGCGTAATTAGAAATTATGAGCACAATAAATAAAAGGATGGGATTATAAAAGAGAGATGAAGACGTGGAGAAAAAGTCTCCTGTCTTCCTCTCACATTTTTAAGCAAGAGAAAAATTGGTCTAACATAAAAAGTAGGCGGTTTGAAGATTTTCTCAATCTTCGCATACACACACTCCTGTCACAATTCTAAAGAAGATGCAATCTTTCTTTTTGCTATTTTAGTATTCAAATCAAAGCTATGCATTGATTATGTCTGCTGTATGATGATTAATCCATTGTGTATTTTGAATCACTAAAGAAATATACAAGAAAATTCGTTCTTTACATAAAATGAATGGGAGTGAAGGTAAATCGGAGTCAAAAGAGGTTTTTTTCCAATTCTATGAATACAACGTGAAAAAGCTCCTCGCTCCATTAATATATCATTGACCGACATCCAAATGGAAATGAGTTCAACCGCACAAAACCATTATTGAATCGTAAATGGATTGTCGGCTCAATGTCTCTTTCCATGTCAAAATCAAATTTGGCAAAATAGCCATTATGTTACGGTTGTACAAATGGGAATCTCATACTTACTTATTTACTTTTCAGAAAGCAAGGACATAATGCGGAAATTATTACTATCTCATGTTTCATCAGAGTGACACTTCTTGTTTATGATTAATCATCATTTTAGCACAATTATTAGTGCATAAAATATGTATTTACATTTTAAGGTGATTTCTATTATAAACTTTTCTTTTTTCACCGGCAGAAATTGGGAATGAAATGTGACTAACATTGATTTATTTTTGCTTCGCTCTGATAATCTTTGATCGATATGACATGATGACTATTACGGATTTAATAGGTAGAGTGACATGAAAAATAAAACTGTCATACAAGAATCCATTGTCCTGTCTAACACCCCCTTTCAATAGCTAGATGTTAGTGTTTTGGTACAAGTTGAGAAAATCTCTTTCCAATCTTTCTCCCAACAACAAAATATTTAGTCTGGCTGGAGAGAGATGGATCGGACTGCTTGGTTGCTTTTTTTTTTGTTGTAAGTAGTGAATGGCATACAAAAGCAAAGACAAGACAACAACGGATATCCACTTCGCAAGTAGAACGAGGAAGAAAAGAATGTGTTGAGTTTTGAGCTGGTTAGTTTGTTATTTTCTCTCAAAATATTTTGACAGTCGCATTCTCATTGCATTTCGTTCATATGCAGTAACCGCATATAGAGTCAGTCATACACAATGAATCAATATTTCTTGCTTTCCTTTCCTAGCTTATATATTGTGTTAATGTCTTAATACACCCGTTTTGAAATTGAACAAGATTGCTTTGCTACATCATGCACTTTATGCGTTTCCTTTTATTCTGTATTCTTCTACAACGAGACCGACTTGGGAAGGAAACGGGTCAATAATTGTATGATTTTCCATTTAGCCTCTTTGAAACTGCACCCATTGAAGCAGTCAGTCAGTCAACTAAACTAACCAATAAATCATCATTCTCTCATCTGGGTCGCTGCAATAATAACGACAAGACCACAAAGTTTCTCTCTCTCTCAACTTTCTCTCTTCTGTACTACCCGACATTATTTGATGAGTGATTGTTGATGGAATAGGGGAAGGAATTTTCTCCTTGACTCACCGCTTTTCTCAGGATTTGTTTGCTTTGCTTTGCTTTCCTGTTCTCTGAGCTTTACTTGCCCTCTTCTTCTGAATGTAGCTTATATCTCCCTGTCCGTACCAAAACTTTGAAAGCTTTGAATCTTTGGCTCTCTCCCTCTCTTTCTGTCTCTCTCTCTCTGTCTCTCTGCCTCTGTGTGAATTCTATTGAATGTGAAGTTAACCGGATTGGAGCCATTGAGTCAAGGATAGTCAAAGTCAATTCCAGTAGTAGTCTGGCTGTAGAGAAAGAAGCCGCAGTAGAAGACAGGGAGAAAGTCAGTCAGTCAGTTCTACTTCTTCTAAGAGTGACAATCATTTATCGATTGACGAATCCAACCGTCATCGTCATCATCATGACTACTTTTCCATACTTTCTAATGTGAAGATATATAGACATACATATGTACTTTTTTACAGGATAAAAAGAAAGAAAGCGTTCCTTGACATCCTTGCTTGACCTTTGATGAAGAGAGGCAGATCATAGGATTAGTTGTGCATGCTAGCTTTTCATGCAACTTTTGTAATTTGAGATGTTTCTCTTCAGAAAATGTGGAAATTATGTGCGGTGCAATTGCTCCACACTATGTAAAGTACATATAGTGTGGATAGGAACTGAACCCCGTTTCATAATAAAATGCAAAAAAGAGCAATGCAGGATTTGGATGACTATGTAGAGAGCGACAAAATTGGACAGCTTGTATTGCATCACTTTTCCAGTCAGCCAAGCAAGCAAGTCACAGCATCCATGAGCATCAGAGAGAGAGTATCGTCCCGAGTCCATTTCATTTTACTTGGGGTTAGCCTTTGACAAAGAGACGCTTGAAACTGGTCTCTTGGGTCTGTTCTTTGCCTCTGTTAAGTTGCCTTGTCCTCACTTGTGCTCTTTGTCACTCTTCTACGTACAACATGCATTCCTTCCTTCTTTCTCTATCTTGTGCTCGGGTCGGGTTTTGGAATAAAGTAAAGCTAACATATCTCGACGACCCACATGAATAATTCCTCTTTCTCTCTGCCTTTCCCCTTCCAAACTGCACCCGACAACTTGTAATAAGGTGAAAGTTGGCCAATTTCACAGATTGGCATTATCCATCTCTTTATAAATAAATCCAATCATTATATATATGTGAGACCCCTCTCTCTCTCTCTCTCTCTTTCATCTTTTCTCCATGAAAATAAGATATATATATATTTTCTTCTTTTTGCTCTTTTTTCAACTCCACTTTTTTTACACACACATTTGCATTTAAAATTCCAAGAAAAGTATTCAATTCTTTTTGTCTGTGTGATGCGACAGTTGCCTTTATTTTATTGCCCGACTTATTTACACAAATGGCTATGGAGTAGTAGAAGGAATAGCAATGAACCGAAATGAGTTGAAGAAACACTTTCGATTTCTCAACGTCGTTCTATTCCTCTGCCTTGTCCTACTTTGTCGAATAAAATGGTAAACAGTTTACTTTTCTTGGTTGGTCCCATCTTTTTGTAAATTCGAAACATTCTCATCTTTTCTACATATAAGATGCAAGCACAAACAAGGCCGGATTTTTTTTCTCCTAAAATTTTAATGTTCTTTCTGGGACAAAGTTGTTAAAAGAAAGTTTAGTGTTTGTAAAGGAATCCGGCCAAGTGAAAAAAGTCGTCGTCGTACGTATTTCCATATTTCTTGTGAGACGGCGACGACTCATCCGTAATAGTGTGTTGTTATATATTGACACTTTCTCACTGGGGAAATGGACTAGGCCGGAAATTGGCTATTTGTTACAAAGTACTACACATTCCTTTAGAAGTGCAATCTTGTCTGTTTTAAAAAATTGGGCTTTAACAAAGTATCGATTTTTAAGGAAGGAAAAAAGAAGAAGAAGAATAAATCGAAAATAAATAAAAAATATATATAAGATCCCATTTTATGCATAGAGCAGTTATGATGATACATGTTAGTTTTAAAAAACAAAATCCACACCACTCCTCCTCTGAGCAGTAGTGGTATTATAGCATAATTCTTCTTTAACTTTAATCTCCTTGAGTCGGGCGGAGAAATTCCTGATGAAACAAAGAAGCCTAGGATTAACTCACTCACTCACTCACAGTCGGTCTTCGGTAGGGTTAGATTCTCTTAAAACAGTTTACTTTTATTATATCGTATCGTTCGTTGGTTGTGTAAAGAAACACCAACACATGAAATACATAATAACTAACTACACCATCTACTACTTACTTATTTCCATTCCATGTGTCGACCCTGATTTGACTGACTGACTCTAATTACATTTCCACTCACTCACTCACTCACTAGTTCCTTTTCATTTTCTTTATACTTTCTCCCATTTAATGCAAAATACGTAATCCCACCACTGTCAGGTTATCCAGCTCCATTTATTAATCTTCTCCGTTATTCCGACCCAAATTGAATGAGAATGTTGCCTCCGCTATTTTTGCTGAATACCGACGCAGAAATGATTGAAAATTTCGCTATTTCCAAATCAATAAATTTTCTAATGCGAAATTATGATGAAAGATACTCTATATACGTTTTCCCATCACATGATTTCGCATCCACAATTTTTCGTATAATACTTACCTTTTGTATACAGATGCATATAATACTGAATTTTAGCAGTAATGAAATAATGTGCTAAATAATAAGCTTTACAAAAATATTTATACAGTAAATTTCAAATCTTGAATTTACCCAGGCGGGCGATGAATTATTAAATACTATTACAGCTGCATAAGAATATGTAAGTAAAGTAAAAGCCTACATTACGTTAAATGGTTTACATAGCTTTAAGCCCACTTATATACACAAAAGCAATAATTAAACCAGCTTACACATAAATAGGGAACGATATAATAATAACAGAAAGTCGTAATATTTCATTTTATCTCCTCGTTTGCACTAAATGTAAATGAATTTGGTTTGTTTGGCTTGTGTGGTGGTGTGGCATTATATGAGCATCAGGTGCATGCATATGGCCACAAACTTACATGATGGTTACAGATGAGGATTAAGCTGACAAATAAATTCTTTGTGGGGATTATCATTACATTACATTACGAAACGGAGGTATACAGATACAACTAACTATGGCCTAGGAATTGTATAAATACACATAATTACACACTTTACTTATTCGTCAATAGGTAAAGAAATAATAAGCATTTTGTTGGTTAGTTATAATATGCTGATTCTGTAGCAGTTAGTTTTTTTTTGTTCTTCAATCTGTATGTATGTATATTATTCAACATACGTCAAGAAAAACTCATTCACTCATACTCACTCAATGACGGACATCGACAGAACAGAGGAGGTTTGTTTGGTTTGATCACATTTTTTTCTGCAGAAGAATAAGAATAAGAAGGGGAAAAAGGGGAAAAATAACCACATTACAAAAAAGACGAATGTCGGTTTTTTTTGAGAGACACAAAATTCAAAACAGGGTCACGTTTACAGAACCACAAAATTCAAAACGGTTAGTGCATTTTGCTGTGGGTTGGGTGGGGACACGATACGATACATATGGCTATTGCATTACTGAGACAAAACTTGGCAAATATATAGGGTTGTTTCTAGTTGTGACACAAAAGGAAGGGTACAATACGTTACAAAATGTGTGACCCTTCTATTTCTTCTTTTTTTTGAAGTGTAAAGTTACTTCTGTTGGGCTGATGAGAAAAAACTAAGGACGAGTAGTTTCATTATTCATCATTGTCACCAATGTCCAGACTTTCTCCCACTTATTCATCCTATATGATCGAGTTATAGTGTGGAAATATCACCACCACTGCCACTTTCATTCCTAACTTCACTATTAGAAAACAGTTCAGTTAGTCAACCATCCAACTTTCACAAAGTATACGTAACTCAAGTTTAGTTACAAAGTAGTGGGAGGGACAAAGGAGTAAATAAATTAGAAAATGGGTGGATGAATGCAGTAACTTACTGCATTGGTTGGAGTGGAACCAAGAAGACGAAAAACAGAGACAAAGACAAGCGTTTTGTTCTTTTTAATCAAACTAAACAAAAGTTTGGATTGACTCTGAAGAAGAGTTTTAGTCATCAGAAGAGTGAGTAGCCTTGTGAAGTTAAGTTGGTTGGTTGACTTAAGTAAGACTAAAGTGAGATTATATATACTCTTATCTGTATAAGGCTACCAGCCAGTCTACACTTATATGTGTATACATACTAAAATGGTCATGGTTGGCTAAGTCGATTAATTGAAAATGTGTTATTAATATTAATATTATTAGCCTGTATAACACACACATTAAGATGAAATGCACACATCTTTTTTTGCATGGGTATGTAGTTATGGTTGGTTAAAGTTGGATAATATTCCCATCCATTCATTCACCCATTGAGTCATGTTGGTAGAATGAATGGTGGTCATTATTATTATCCCGGCAATAAATACAGCATTATTATCATCAACTATAGCTATATATTACTTTTTATGATTGTACGTCTTCACGCTAGAAATCTCTTGTTCAAAGAAAGTTACTCTTGTTGTATGTATTGTGAACTTTCAGATACATTTTCTGCCCTATATGTATACTCAATTAAGTTTAAAATGGTTGATTTCACGTATATCGATATACATAAGACGAGTTGTATAGTGAAGGAGAAAGTCTGACAGTATATGAAGTGAACATACCACAGGGCGTCGTTAATATTTGTGTGACATGCATATCAACATGTCACACACAATAAAAATCATATCTCTCTGTTTCAAAATTTATCAGTTAGTTGTTGATAATATTATTTGAATGCGTTCTTTCCCAACAGCCCCACAACAACAATACACTAGAAAACTCATTGGTTGAATTTGGAGTTGGATTACATTTCGTATAGTATATGGCAACATCTTGCCAATCCCAAAAGTGGTTGGATAATAACGTGAATAAAACAGGATGAGTAATTTGATGACTCGTAATAATTATGACTTCATTCCGAAACAACCAAAACAAACAATTTACAAGATTTGCTTTGTCGCCATAAAAATCTCTGGTTACATCAAAAATTCGCATTTGATCTGTGCAAAATATGTGTTTTAGCAAGCGTAGCAATTTGTTGATAATCAAATTTCTTAGACTGGCAAAACTTTGTCGTGTATAGGTACATTATACAATGTAGTTTATGTAATCCAACTCCTCCAACCAACGCTAAAAAAGCACAAAAAGTGTTGTTTAGTTTGGTTTATATGTTTTTGGTAAAAGAATGTTACAAAAAAATTGCAAAATGTGAGTCAGTTAAAAGTGTTCTATTATAAAAAGGGGGTTACAATAAAAGTTAGCTGTTAGATGATGATGGTATATACCTCTTGATTCTCCTAAGTCGACCGTACCAGTGCATTATTGCCCTCAAATTTGTCCATTGTTGTTCACCCACACTTTTCGATCTAGATCGGCTGTGCTCTGACAGTCTGAAATCCAAAAAACCTTTTTTTCTGCCAAAAAACTTTTAAAGCTTTTGTGTTTCAATCACCAAAAAACAACAACAAAAAGAGAAAGAAAAGAAACAAAGTCGTAAAAAATTTGGACTGTGCAACATCAATTCATCTACCGCACCACCAACCACGGTATAAAAAACAATCAACCCAGCTTCATCAATCAACTACAAATACTCTCAGTCCAGTCAGTCAATCAGCAGAAAAAGGAAGACGACGAGCTTTTACTCTACTTACTTTGCTTACAGTACACACTTAGATTAATATATATTATAAAAAATATTGGCAACTACTTAAAGAACTAAACTAGAGAGATGGACTATGTACTTTATCTATCTATTTTACTGCCGCTAATAATAAGTGTCAACAACTCTTAAGTAAGCTAATATGGACGGTATTGTGTGGTGTGTGCTTTTTAAGTGATGTTATAGGTTGCTATGTAATTAATTAAATCTATACATAAAATGATTTTGGAGAGTGCAATTCTATAATTATATAATTCTTCACTTTGAGCTTGCATGCATATATTGCATTGCATGTCCAAATGTGCTTGTAGCTTTTAAGAAGATCGAATTTAATGGCTTTGATGAACAATTGAAAATATTTTGTATGCTTTTTTACAGATATTTGTATGTATATTGTATAATGCTATGTACCCAATTGATCAATTATGCAAAATATTGTATATTGTTCTGTGTTGCTTAATTATTTTGTGTTTGTAACGGTGAAAGTATAAATACACTAGCTTTACCCGTTTTGCTGTTTTAAATGTTATTTATCCGTGTTTCCTCTCCAAGCCCAAAATCACTGCAGTCATAAATCTCTTCAGTATAAGATGTTCTGATTTTCACTTGAATTCTCACACCAATGATCAGATTTTGGAAAATCAGTCGTATTAACACACACTTTCACACCATACTCATGCACCAGATAGCAACTGAAGTGTAATTTCTCATCTTCAGCTACCCTCGTTATTTTATAGATTTTAAATTTTGCAAATTTACCATCTAACACAAAATCACCAACCAGCAAATATATCTACAACAGCTTCATGTGGGGTCAAAATTGTAACAGATTTCCAACTAATCAACAAACACTACGCAAAATCATCACCCCAGCTTAGCGCAAATGTACCAAACGGACGAATGTGTATTGGTGCATAAAATGGATGAAAAAGTAATTAATGACAGAAGCGAATTAAACCCAATCATGCTCCTCCGCCTACTTCGCCAATCTCATTTATTTTAATGAGTATAACATAGACTAGACCAAGCAAAGAAGGAGATCTTTGCAAATTTGTTGATTGAACATTCCTACATAGTACAAATTTGCAAAATCCTCTCGTTCGATTCCAACCTACTTGTTATTCTGTTTTCGGATTTTTTCTCCAACAGAGATCTCGCTCTTGCTCTAATGTAGATTAATCTGATTTTCTTTCCAATCCCAAAAAAATCAAACCATCTAATTTACCCTGATTATACCCATAAACAAAACTGTTCTCTGATTCCTTTCTTTCTGCCCACCTAATGAGAATTTAATGAGAGGAAGGGTCACATAAACAAATCATGGGGTGCTTCACTTTATTGCTTGGTCGACTTTCTAAAATTACCCGAGTTAATAATCTTTAAGTAGGTAACACAAAATTCGGAAAATATTAATGTGCCATTATTTTTTACTATTTACTGTATAGGGAATCGAAATATAGTGTAGCAATTGTTTCTAAATTGCGAAATTGAGCTATTTTTTTGCATATGCATATATCTAGGAAAGTCGTCTGTTTGTAATCGATTGTAGCAACACACCCCCCCATTTGAATTCTACCTAACTAACTATAACTCATTTTCTTTGAAATTGAAAGTGGTGGTGGGCGGTTGTGCAATATTGGTTGAGGCATGTCTTTGTGCAAACTGATTAACTCTTCTCCTTATATTACATAGGTGACTTTCTTTTGCACTCTATACACAATAACGTGACTTCACTCCACACAAACAATTTCGCAAACATTCCTTTAACACATGCTGCATGAAGCAAACGAATGTTTGAACGAGTTAAATGAATTGGATGAGATGAGTGAGTTGAGCTCTGAGATGGATTGAGCTGAGAAAGGCGGATGATGATGACGAATACATATATGAACATGTAGAGTGTGATGTGGTTTAGAGATCAAAGGACCAAGTAAGTGGCAAGTGGAACAACTTAAGTGTTTACGAGTTGACAGTTCACCCAACACTCACTCACTCACTCAGTCCTCACATTCACATTACGCAACAAGAGAAGAAGAAGACGATACGTATTATGGAATGGATAAACAACCCAACAACCGTGTCTGTGAGTAGAAGATAGGAAATGAAACAAGGGTTAAAAACTTAAATAAAAGTGGTGGTGGTGGTGGTATATTATAACCTCCAGCTATCTTTTCCTACATGGGGGCGGTCTTTACATTAATTAGATTTGTGAAGAAGAGAATGAGAACAGAGCTCTTTTATTTTTATTTTATGACGCGATTTAGCAACACACGAAACCAACCAAGTAACCAAACCCCGGTCTGGTTTTATCCTTTTGCTTGGTTTAGTTTAGGATGCACCATTACATTTTGCAAGTTGGTCCGCATTTGGTGAAAGTACACGGTACGTACACGATAGTAGTACAGTTTAGCTTAGCGCATAGCATCATGTAACATAGATACGAAAGAACGAGTCATTGTACCCTCCCCATTAAAACCACAACACGGCTAGCTTTTCACTGAACTGACCGCTATATATTTCCCACAAGAATGAATCTCTGCCTTATGCACCACGCCAAGCCACGCCACGCCACACCGAAATAATGCCTGGTTTGGTTGTCTTATCCGGATGATGGTGGTGGTGGTGGTGGTAAGTAATGTTGGGTGGTTGCTGGAATTGGATCATCCAACCAGATCTATGTATGCCTATATACTATGTGTCTCTGTGGTAGTGCTGCTGCTAGAGGCAGATAATTCCTCCATACCATGATGATCACATAACAAATAGCTCTCACTGTTCTGTTGGACAAGCTGCAACAACTTTTTGTGTACCATGAATGATGCCCACACCACTATCTTTTGCGACTACCAACTACTGAGAATGAGATTGGTGGGGGATTCCTTCTTTGAGTGAGCTGTCTCATAAACTTTGTTTGATGAGCAGAGTGTGATAAAAGGAAATGAAATTCGGGTATATTTACTCCGCTATTTGTTCAAGGGGCCTTGTCTCAACTGGTACAGTAGGCCCAGTGTGTGTAAGGTTGAGGTGGAGGCTGAGGTGGGGAAAAAGTTTCTACAGATTGCACTGATTAAAGCGACTTTGTCAGTAGTGATCATCTCATTATAGACTTTTTTGGGGTTGTATTCAACCGATAGTGATACTACTACATCATCTTGAAGGCGAGAAATTGAAATTTCAGACTATTCACATTTTGAAATAGCGAATTTCTTGAGTAAAATAAAACTTTAGTCAGCATGATTGCTTTGTCAAGTGCTTTGTCATATTCAAATTGACCATCCAATCTGTCGATACATGACTTCTACTGAAATGCTGTGTACAAGTAAAGTCATTTTATTAATGTCACGTAAATAATTATTTAAATTGAATCCAAATCAAGTGTTGGTCGGGATCTGTTACCGCAACGACATCTGGAAACTGCACCTCGCTACCTATATATATGACCTCCTTATCACTGCACCATAGATATCTCCAACTTAAGCAACTTAATGTAACCTCTTCCAGACAATGGTCAGTAAGTTAAGTAATCCACCAACTAACGAACAAGAAAGAAAGAGAGAGAAAGGGGAAATTGCACAAAAAATCACTTCTTCTTCTACAACCCATCCTTATTGCATGCATGCATTCCTCCAATCTTTTCTAGGTTGGGTTGGATGTTAGAAGCATATACGAACAACGACACAGGGCAAAAAAGCTGTTACGCAAACAGATCGAATCCCGGGTTTTGGTTTAATACAATTCTTCTGCTTTTGTTGGCCTAGCCTGCGGTGATCGTGGTGGTTATGTATGTTGAATGGATGGAGCCTACATTACCAACCACCCGACCTTCATCTCTTCTTTCATAACCACCATGCAGCACACCACAAAGCTGCTCATCTGCTTTCTCTTGACCCGTCATCGTCACAACCTAATCGCACTCTCTCTCTCTTTTTCTGGTTTAAAATCAATGATCCACACACAGACTAACAATAACCACGCTTTGTATTCTACAAATTTTTTGGAATCTCCAACCACCCAACCATCCATCCTGCTCACTCATCCAACCACGTACACCTATTTCCCTCTCCTCCAATATAATAGCCCTGCTGCCTCTACCTTCTTTTTCTATCTACCCGAAGAAAGCAAACATTTACCGAGTCATTTCAGCTTTTTCGTTTCCTTCTTGACTCTTCCGATTGGAAATTGCATTGTAATCTCGTCCAAGCTCTCTTCTCCTTATTCTTTTTCTCCTATCTTCACCACCACCACGAACAATCCTCCGCATAAAACCAGACTGAACCAAATTTAACAAAACCAACCAAACCAAAAACCACACCACAAGTACTTCAACTTCTAACCTCGCGAAAAAAAAACTACTTGAGCTTTCCCTTGTGTACAGTTGGAAATTGTGACTCGAATTTTTATTACACTTTCTTCCCATCCTTATACTCCCTGTTGTTCTTCGCATTATTACGTTGATTATTATCACTCTCTCCTCCATTTCAAATTTCCTTGTTTGGTGCGTCTGAGCAAAAAAGTGGAGCCCATTATCATAATCTCATTGAATGGAGAGAAGGAAGGAAGGAAGGGAGAAGGACCAAAAGAAAGAGAAAATAGATGATGATGATGATGTACGTACATGCACACCTATGTACATATGCGCCTATTGCTTTACCTTTTCTCGTTTATAAAGAAATACGTCTTCTTCTTTCTTTGCCCAATATGGATGGGTTTACTACATTTTATAGTTAGTTATACTTGTTGATGGAATCTCATCATTTTGCCTCCAGCATTGGTTTGGTCTTCATTCTCTTTCTTCTTCCTTGAGCAAAAATGAGATTTACTCTCTCAACCCCTATTACCCATTTTTCCATCTTCTTCTTCTATGTTTGTATGCCATGATTGGTGTTAATCTCACTCCCTCACTCATCTTTTCTTTCTTTGTCCATTTTTAGACATGCTTACTTGCAGGTATAATGTAAGTAAAGCAGGGCAAATATATAGGGATGAGAATGTGTGTTATTGTGTGTGGGTTGAATTGGAGGAAAAACCTGAATAAAATGCACAAAGGCTGTTTGAGAGAATCTAGCCTCTCGATTAACTCTGCATCACAGGCACAGGACTTCAGTATAATCTATCTATTCATGTCCATTTCACTTTACCCTGGGGTAATTTTATTTCCGTTAAGTTGGCGGAAATTGAGGTTATCATTAGATAAGTGTTCTCTTTCCTTGTCTCAGTTAGATTAAGCATCCTCTCTTAATTATAAACTGGACACTTGACTCACATTATCTCTTTTTCGATTAGAAGAGAAAAATTGCGGTTAGCACGTACACACATATATCACACTCACCCAGTTCAACCGATGTGTAATGTGTTGATTGGTGTGGAACATTGGCTAGATCAGATAGATTTATGCCGAAGGGAGACAACTTTCCCTCAAAACATGACACAAGTGACGCTTTTACTCTTGCTGCCATATATATATATATATATACATTAAAAGCTTAACTATCATATGTACATATGTATACATTCCCTATAAACTCATCTCTTTCATTTCTCTCTCTCTCTCTCTCCACCCGAATAATATGTTTGCACACAAAGTACAGGAATTTATTCCACTCAACTCAACTCGACGCAATTATCTGTATGATATGATGATACTGCTACAATGCACTGTCGAAAAGAAGAATAAACCCAACCAAACTTCATATATTTGTCATTCATTTTCATTCATTCATTCATTCTCTTCCACTTTCACCATCCATGCCATCCATGATCACTACCATCATTATCATCATCATCACTTTTAAGTGCAGTTTGATCACGGAAAATTGGATCACTCACTCTCACTCTATTATGAAAGTAATAAATTAAGTAAACAAGTCGTTGCCTAGTCTGCATTGTATCGTGAGGCATCGTTCGTGGCATATATGAAATATATATCAATCCGCAATTCATGACTATAGACAGACAGATAGATAGATAGATAGCAATATTTAAGGATTTTACTCAAATTGTATTGCATTGTATGCCTATGGTTTGAATAGGTATAGAGAGACCAATAATAATTTGGGTTGTTATGTGTATGACAGAACGGTGACAAGATAACGAGAGTCTTCCTCAGTCCTCAATCCGTGAGGTAGTAAAGGAAGGAAGGAAGGAAATATGAATAATACAATAATACACCACACCACAGTTATTATTATTATTGTCTCGCTTTACAAATTCCATTTTGTCACGGTGGCTACAATGCAAAATGTCCATATGTCTACCCACTTGGATATAGAATCAAAGAGAAGAGCGTACAGTACACGAGAAATGTCTGTGTATACATATTCTATAAATAAATTAGACATTTATACACGGGACCAATTACGACGTCGTAAATAAAAAATGTGGGGATTATGTATCTTTCTTTCTTCCACTCTGTTCTACTGTACTGTACTCTGCTTTCTCTCATGGAAGAAAGAAGGTATTGCTAACATTGTATCCCGCAAAAATCTCATTACCAACAGATTTTATTTGTTCAAGAGACAATCATGATGATGAAAATGATGATGATGAGGCATCCCTCATTATTGGACTGAGTACTCTACTATTGGACTCTACTGAAGTGGGTTGAAGTGATAGATGTTATCAGGAATGATAAAATGTACATAGGAATATGGTTGTATCTTATCAGACATCTTCTCCCAGTTAGTTACTGTGTTAGTTATGAAAAAGAATGACCACCTACTGCTGCTTCTGCTGCTTCTGACTGTCTGCTGCTTGTTAATGTCATAATGCCGCATGTTAACTGCTGACTCTGTAATATTAATGTCTGAGGACCATTTCGTGTCTGGGGTTCATTAGTCGAGGGGTTGGCAACTTTTATATAAAGGAGGAGAAAAAATAGAAATTGGCACAAAATCCTATAATATAGGAGATATTTGTACTTAATTATTTTGTATAATTATTTTTGTTTATGTTTTTGTTGTTTTTCTTAAAACATGAAATAAGTGTCAAACTTATCAGACATTCTCACGATCTATATAGCCTTGTTGATGTTCTGATGGATTTTTACTATATTTCTATCTATCACGTGCGTAGATTGAATGACGGGCATGCAAGCAACACATTTCCCTCATCCCAAACCACCAGAAAGTATATTATTATTATGAAGGAATTAAGGCCTGGTCTGTATGATGATGATGGGCAAAATTGTGCCATGATGGAATCAATTGGATTACTCTACTTCCATATACTTCACAAACACTCGTGTCAACTGCTTATTAGTTGCAGAGAGAACAAGAAGGAAAAGATGAACATGAACGGAAGTAGAAAGAGGTTTAATGAATGGTGGTGGTGCTTGGTAGCGTTGGGGAAATGTGTGCTTTCTCTTCTTCATCATTACTTTTCACTCTTATACATGCATACACGGATAGCCACTCTTTCATCATCTCTTGCCCCTCATCAGCCATCATAGATACTCATATTTGAGGGTTGTAAGTATTATCCCACAAAATTTTGGGTGACCCACACGATGCTATACACTCCCAGCAATTATACAGTACAACCCAACCCAAAATCTCAACTTTGTGGAAATGTGTTTTCTTAGAAATCAAATTGTTTGTAAACACCACTGCTTAACTAACTTGGGATTTGCGCTTTAAAGTTGTAGGAAATTGTACAAAATTAAATTCAAAGTAAGTATCACATCACAAGGGATATGCCAATCCATTTACTTTACTACTACTACTACCACAATGTACAATCTTCTTGTAGGACATCTTCTTTAATTTGTGTTCTTCAGTTTTAGGCATGGAATCAACTTTTCCTTGCTTTGGAGCAATAACTTAACTTATTAAATAAGAGAAAGTTGGTCGCTTGCTTTTGCTGCGTATCGGACTCAATCGTGTAACGATTATCTGAGAGTAGTAGACCTGCCCTAACTCATCTTGGCCGTCCCCCACCTACCATGATGCACGACAAGGAAGTGATAAGATAAGACTTTGGTTAAGCAAAAAGTTTTGTAATTATCGAATCCTCATAGGATTTTATTCTTTTCATCGTCGTCATCATCATCATCATCATGTCCTCTCCTTTCATAAGTCAGGTGTGAAAGGATGAGGAGGAGTAGTTGATGATGACATTGTTATTGAAAGAAAAGGAGGATTGAAATGGCCGTGTGTATGTGTGGATTGGATCGGACTGGGTGTCCAACTGAGGGAAGAAAGAGAAAGACCGGGCAAAACGAGTTCCACTTTACTTTCTCTCTTCTTACCTAAGTTATACAGTTAGTTAGTTACGGGTGAGTTTCGTAATTACTTGTTAACTTTACTTTATGGGTCGACATATATACTCACTCAAATCATGCTAATTACAAAGGATGGAAGTATAAGTACATTATTATAGGAAAAGAATAATAATAGGTCATGGGAGTGTCCTGTCCTGCTTGGTGAAATGGATCGAACTGTCTCTATATAATTCTGCACTGAACTGTTTGTTTTCAACATAATTACATGTTTTTTTTAGTTTTTAAATTCGCATCGAGTGAGAAGACAGAATGGAAATTTGGCATAGAAGAAAACTGAACTAAACAACATTCAATCCTGTCACCTTTCACATTTCCGTATGAATAGAAAGTTTGGTGATGGTTTGGTGGGTTGCAAAACACGACTTAGTTTAAAAAAAGTTTGAATTTGTGGTTGGATTATTTGGACAAGTCTCAGGGGGAGACAGGGGAAATCTTTCTCTCTCTCTTTACCCACCACCACCATTACATACATACACATTTATTTCGTATCACAAGCAAACTTTCCTTGGTCTGGGTCGGACAACCTTTTCATTCATTCATTTCTTTAAATTCAATAACAGTAAGTTTCCAAGAAATAAAAAAAAACTTTAAAGAACCCTATTTGATTTGCAATATCGCTTATACGTGGATGGTGTGGTTATTATCGTATTTTTATATGTAATTCTTCCCAAGTATAATAATAGGTTATCTTCATATATTTATAAACTCCATTTGGGCTTGGAGAGGTCATAACACTATTATTTATTTAAAGTGTAAAATGTATAAAAAGTTTGCATGGTGCTTCTACTTACTATTGTGAATCTGGAATGGATATTCGCATATGTATATATGTCATTGTTCTCTTGCTATTTTCTGTAGTATGAGTAGGTATGTATTAGTACATTGTGTAAGAGTTTGTCTGCTTTTTTAGGGTGTGGTTTCTTCCTACCATACAAAATAGTTGATCTCAACTCAAGCCGTTGTTTAGGAGCTTATAATGTGATACCCGTACCGCTGTAAGCACAACTTTTTCTTCAACTTTTCGTATTTGGTACTTTTAAATTCAAATTTGGTTAGTATATTTGTGCCACCATATACATACACTCAAAGACATTTACTACACACTGTGAGATACTACTTTTAACACACATATAAATATAACCATTGTACGACATTAATTAAGACTACAACACTACAACACTTAAGTTATTTTTATTTCTACCCTGCCCTACCTCTGAAACAGTGAAGGCATTAATATAAGACATGATTATTAGCACAACATGAACATGATATGATGATAAGTGAAAGTTAGCAAATAAACTGTGTTGCGTTTACCGATGTGCTGGACTCTCAGAGGGTGAGCAGGACGAGGTCGCAGGTGCTTTCGAAATGCTTGTGGAATCACTGTGATGTCCTTTGCTACCTCCAGCTTCAGGATTTCCATCCACTGAATGATGCGACAATGAGGAGGATGTTCTTCTTGAAGATTCACCCCGACCGAGAACAACAACACCACCTCCACCGCCATCAGCAGAGGGTCGACTACTGCTGGTGGCATTACCACCACCACCAGTACCACTACCACCCTGCTGCTGCTCCCCCTGATACGACACTTCCGCCCCGAATTCTGTCTCATTCGGGGAGAATTTGCCTGCTTCTATCTCCTCCACCTGTAAAAAATATAGACAGAAAGACTGGTCAAACACAGGTAAACGTACGTAATGGTTGATAAAACTAAAGTAAAGTATCTAGTGCATGTACGATGAATGAATCATGTGGGTGAGGTGGAGAGGTGGTTGTGGTATGAGAAGAGAATATAGGGCGATGAAGTCGATTTTGGTTAGGTAAGAGCAAATATTCACTTTTTATGAGGGACTGACATGGCATCACATCCCATCCACCACCACCACCACCACTACCACATCACACCACACAACTTTCTTTCTTTCTTTCTTTTAGGGAATAATGCCTCCAGCTCAAATAAAAGAATGAAACCGTATAAATCACATTCCTCGTTTTGGCCAATGCATTACAAACCCTGTGTCTGCCTCAAGCTAATAAGCATCTATCGATTCATTCAAATATGTATGTAGACCATATTGGGGTACGCATAATAATGACGATTCTTTCTTATTGAATATCTTACTTCAGGAGCAGGGGCAGTGTAACCCAAACTTAAATAGTTCACATCATCATCCACCGTCCATACTTTGCTCATTTGCTGCGGTGGCTCCAAAACCACCTTTCTCTGTCTCTTACGAAAAATCCGTGTAGGCAATTGAAACGCCGTGATGGATCACAACAAACCCCAAAAACGCAAAACTCAAATCTACTCTATTTTGGTGGAGTGGAGGAAGTCTCTCGTATTTCTTATCTCTTTATTATTTACTACTACGCAAAACTGTGTGCAAATATTAACAACTATTTATTTAATTAGTAGTCAAAAGTAAATGTTTTTCACAACCCAACAACTTTAAAGTTTCACATCAACTCTTTCCCTGAAGAAAGAAACCGGACATTATATATTATGTCCGCATTTCTCGTGTTTTAAAGTTTCACATGAGAAAATCTTGAAATCACAGCTCGACTCAAACATTCACATTCTCACACTGCTCGCCCAAATATATGTATAACTCAACTGGCACAGTCAGTCAGTACAATATCGTACTTCAACAATCTTTTACAGTAATTAGATAACTGGTTCCACAAATTCGCAATTAGTATCTGTATTATTTCCACATTCTTCGAATTAATATTAAAATTATCAATTCGGCCTGAAAATCACACCAGACCTTTCTTTCTTTCTACGTAATGTAATGAAAGTGAAAGTTATGCAGGCAGAATAAGAGGAATCCTCATTGAATTGGTTGGCGGCATGGCATGCATACCAGACATACCAGAAAGGATAAGTAATAATTTATATTATTATTATTATTTATGCCAGGAGGATGGCCAGGAAGGAAATTGCAGAGTACAATCACGGAACGGAGAGATATTATTCTGGAGTGAATTTGAGATTACGAATGTCTGTTTATTATTATTATTATTATCACCAACCAACCACGTAAACTGGTTGAAAATGAAATGATGCTTTTGAGGCAGAAGAAGAAGAAGAAGAAGAGAGTGATCCAAGTGGTGGATGCGATAGGAATGAAGTGGTTATCAAGAGAGAAAGAAAATCAGTTTACAGCGAGAAGTCGTCTCTTCTGAACGTACTCTTTCGCCTCCCTCGTTTCATTCACCCAGTGCAGAAATCTCCGAGAAATCCTCATCGTACTCACGCAAGCGTCCCCAGCAGCAATATTACCCAAAACTGCCATGGATCTTCTCTCTCTCCTCTTCTTCTTCGTCTTCTTTTTTGTCTCTCTCTCTCTCTCTCTCTCATATGTCATACATATATACATATACATACAAATGTGCATATGAGAGAGAAAGAGAGAGACATATTCAATCCTCACTAATTCATAATTGTTTACCAGAAGTGAAGAGATTCCGTGGTCAGATGTGATGGGTAGAGAGTATAATGTAATTGAGCCGAGGGGAAAGTAGCAGAGAAAGGAGAGGGGAAATGAACGGATGGGATCATATGTTTGGCATGCATGAATAGAAGGAGGAAAGGAGGAGGAGGAGAGGACCACAAACAATGATGATGGCTTTGATGGCCTAAAGGGGTCAAGTATCAAGTTGTTGGAAGTATTATTAAATGAAATGAAAAGCTTGAACTAATAATGGTGACATTTCATAAAGGGAATGAGGATGATGACTGAATTTGTGATGAATTATAATACCCGCATCATCAGCTACCCGTTTTTGGGTTGTGTTATTGAAATTTATTTAAAATAACCAATTTAAACGTATTTAAGTTTATAAATAATCAACAAAAAAGATTCAAAAGTTTTCAGCAATACAGACAGGTAATATAATAAAAAAAATATGGAAGTGGGAAGTTCTGAAGTTGTAAAGGCATTCCGGTGCACATTGCATTTACCCCGTAAATTATTACATTTACAGAAAACTCGAGTGAGTAGAAGAAAGTTAGAGCCCCATAAAATAAAGTGCAGTCTCAACATCTCTCTCTTTCTCGCTTAAACTCTTTCTCTCTGCTCGAAAGCAACTTTCCCCACAACAAACCAAATCGCATCTCCACTCTGCAGAAGAGATCGCCATCTTGGTCCATTGGTTGAAAACAGATGGAGAAAGTTCATACCTTCCACTCTCTCTGTTTCACAATCGTTTGTGTTCATGTTTTAGATCCAAAGATGTATGTGCTGTTCGTGCAGGTGGAGATTTGGCTCATGGCCAACACAAAAGCGCTTACATTTTCATGCAATTTCAATTTCTTGCATATTATTCATTGTTACGTTTAAATTTAATATAAGGCATATAGACAAACACTTATCAACACCAATTTAGCAAAGTTTTTCAGAATTCTCATTTAAAATCATTATTTAAACATTGTAATAATACAAAATAGTAAGAAAATGACCACTTGCCGGTTTCAAGGTGACTGGCAAATACCGATATCTTGTTCGCTGTCTTGCTCGGTCGAAGCCAGACGAGGACATTATTGCAAATTGTGCTTCTTTTTATGTAAATTTATTCGATTTTTTTCCTTCGTTGTCTAAAATATTATTATTATTTTTGTTGGTTTTTCCTTCCTTCCTTCCTTAGAATGTTGTTGTCAATCTGCAAGGTGATTTTTTCTTTCTTTCTTGGTCTTGTTGTTGTGTATAGATCGATACTGATTGTGACTCAGTCGTCACATATTTGACATTCTCGTCCAAGCACAACAAGCAAAAACTGGCACAATGAGAAACCAAAATAGACCACCGAGACCACAAGGTGCATGCAAGAGACAACAGAACACCGACATAAAATAATGTCCAGGAATGGAATAAGGGATTTGTTGTTAGCTTGATGGTTTATGTTAGCTTTAGAGGAGGAGATGGAAGAGGAGATGATGATGATGATGATGGCGACGGAAGACCATAAAATCCAGGTCAACATTGGATATAATTCCGACACAGAGAGAGAGACCAGTTCAGAGAATGAGGGGTTATCATAAACTGATCAATCGCAGGAAAGTCAGACAGTCAGAGGAGTAGAAAGTTCATTTCTATGTTCCATTCAGATATGTATGTATTTTCTGTATACGAACGAACATGCAGGTAGAATGCAACAACGGAAGGAAGGAAGTTGGAAAGGAAGGTGAACAATTATTGATGAGGATGGATGGATGAGAGAGAGACAGTCCTCAGTAGGCTTCATCATCATCTCGTGAAGGAAGAAGAATGTATGTATTGCATAGAAATCATATTACACAAAGAAGAAACTCGTTAATATAACTGATGTAGCTTGTAGCTCTATAGCTATGTATGTATGAGTTGATCTGATTTCAGCCCAATCTCTTTGAATTGAATGAATGTCGCATTGGAGATTGGTTGTATCGCAGATTATGCAAAATACCCGGGATTGGATTGAATTGATTTGCAGAAGTAAATAGAATTATGTGTAGTATGTATTCCAGAAAGTTAGGTAAGGTGAGATTTCCATGTGTAGCAATGATATGATATGATTTCACCACCGTAGTAGTTTTGATAAATTGTTAAGGTTGTTTTTTAGATATTGCTGTTATAAATAAGTCACATATTTGGGAAAGTTGAAATTTCAGAAGTGTTTCATACACTTATTTTCTACTGTTTGACCTAGCACATGATTTGAATGGGGGAGAAGAATCGGTATGTCTTTTACATTCTGCATAGCATCCGTATGTGCAACACTTGATTTTAGAATAATCTAATTACAATTCGCAGTAGTGAAATTATCCTGGTCTGTTTAAGTAAATTGTATGTATTCACTTTGTTGCCACACACTGCGGCGTACGTACACTCTGTCCCACACCCACCACCCACCACCGGTCTGTCTGTCACTTTACCCCTTCACTCGTCACTTTCCATTAACTAGATCACGTTTCCTCCCTCCACTTTTCTCAAACCAAACCAGTCACTACCACTTTTCCACTCAAAACAACGGAAACCCAAGAAAATTAGAGCATGAAAGGAAACCGTGCAGAGTGAAAGTGTCCAATCCAACCAAAAGTGCTACAGTTCATGCAATGAAGAGACGAAAGAGAGAAAAATTTCGACCCGGGTTGGTTGGTTGGATGGTTGGTTACGTTTGCTTCTTCCTCACCTCGGGAAATTTCGGTTAGTTAGATCAGATAGAAACTATGTGCTCTACTGTTCTTCTTATTTCAGAGTTGGTGATGGTAGGAATTGCACCATGAAGAAGCAAGAAGAAAATGAATGTGTGTGTACTGCCTTGTGTTCTTCTGCCCGAGGAGAAAGCAGCGCTTGAATGTATTTATACCTTTCCCTTCGTCTTTCTTCTTCCACTTCCCTCCTCACTCACCCTTATTATTACGTTCCTTCTGTTTTCACAAATTCCCAGTCCCACACCGACCCAAAGAGGTATTTTCGGTAGATCTTGGATGTGCCGCATTAAACAATGAACCACTACCAAACCAACCTACCCACACCACACCACACCACCGACCTGCCGGGATCAGACCTTCCATCTCCAATGAGTCGAAATCCAGCCTTGTCTCAACCTAACTAACCAACCAACCAAAGCCGCCCATCCATCCAACCAACTACCAACCAATTCAACTATCTATTATGTGCTGCATTATGCTTTTATATAGCTCCATCATTTCCCTAAAACTAAAAGATACCACCCCAACCAATACATACGGAATACTTTCACTTATACAAGTATGTATTACTATACCCGCAACTAACTATTAACGATATATACTGTTCTTTCTCACGATTCTCATGATGATGATGATACACCAAACCGCCATATACAGATAGATGGATGGATGGATAGCTCTTCGGTTTCATATGCATTCCTTCCTTAATTTATTTACTCCGGACTTTGAGTGCTATTTTAATGCTGTGTCATTTTCTCATTGAAGATATGTCAAGTACTATGTATCTGTAGTAGTGGTGGAGAAAGTAGTGGTAGTGGTAGTAGTTCTTGGGGTTCTTTTCTCAGTGGAATATCTGCCCGCATAATAACATAGCTTTCTCCGACTAACCAACATTAAATCAGCATAATGTGATATCATGTAAACCAAGTATCTCCTGCTGGTTGGTGGTCGTGTGACAGGGGACTTAGCTCGTCTAGTGTGACACTCACATCAGACGCAAGTAAACTCATGTGATATACATAAATATATATATATACAACAGATACTTAATATAAGACGGACGGATAGTCTTTCGCGTTATCTTCATCAAATTCTGTATCATTCATGAGAGCATGTTGCGTTGCGTATTTCATACAAAAGCTTGGATCGAGTGCATGAGTGAGTGAATGATGGAGTGCTGTTAAGTATGTATGTAGTAGTAGTAAATTCGATGTAATGTAAATGTAATGATACATCCATGCTAATACATAAGAGACTTCTTTTCGACCTATCATCCATCCTTTTTATCTAATGGGATAATGGAATGAAGTAACACAGGACGACGCATCGCATGCATGAATTTGCACATACATACATTCAAGCCATATAATCCTGCTGCTCCTCTTGATCTGATCACCCCGAAACAGTAATAAGAGTAGTAGTGAAGGAATTCATTTAATAAGAGAGACATGATAGGAAACTACTTGCACATTCTACATACATAGTCGAACTGTTGTAACCTCCTTACTTAATAAACAAATGGCAACCCGAAATCCATCCAACCGGGTGTCCTCTGGGTACCCACAATACAATTCCAATATACGTCGTCGTTCTCGTTGTTAATTGCTATACGTTCCACGACGTCATGCATGATGGGAGGAGGAGGAGGAGGAAATGCTTCCAACTCGTCGAAACTTTGGTTGAAACATGACCACAAAAGTTTTCAAATAAAATCCCAATAAAATCCATTTCGCCAAACACTGTATTAACTGGGAGCACTGGATGAGCTCAAGTCCACATAAATATTTACAAGGATAAATCTCTCTCTCTTTCTCTCTCTCCCTGACTGAATGCTGCTATCAAAGCTTTTACCAACTTCTTTTTTTATTACAGTTAAAAAAATATAAATAGATCTCTTCCTTCCTTCCTTCCTTCCTCTCCTTCTATTGCAAACTTATCTCAAAAATGTACAGCGTAAATAAGTAGACAGTCGTGTCCGTCCAGTTGAATTAGGTCAGTTCCTCAATCATCATCATACACATTGTTATTATCATACAAACACAAACAATTCCTTAAACTAACCTCCTAAAATGAAATGAGAAGGAATCGATATGAATCCAAAAATCATGAAATCGATACATCACACTGCTGCTATTCAACTTCAACAACCCACCCATCCCATAAAATCAATCCTTTCCATAAACTCTGCCTGCTTGGTTGCTTTTGCTTGCTGCCTGTTTGAACTATTCTATATTTTCTCTTTCTCCCCGTTAAACTCAACACTTAAAACTAAACGGAAGGAGGAAACGGAACGAATGAAGTAAGTATAGGAGCTAGTTACAAGCAAACCAAACCAACACACCCAAATCAAGGATGTGGTACAGTAGAGGAATCTTTTTCCCAAAATGTTGGCATCTTTCTTTCTCCTTGTACAAAACCAGAGTGAAAAAAGTGTTCTCACTAGAATATCAATGAGAATAAAAAAGAAAGAATCCAGTCAGATTCAGGGAGAAGGAGAGAGAGAGAGAGTGAAATACTACTACGACTTGAAGGAAGGTGGTGGAGATGATGGTATGATGAGAAAAATAGGGGCGGTGATGGTGATATGGTAAAAAAATGGTGAAAATGGTGGTATGTAAGAATATAAGAGTTTTTTTTTGCATTGCATGTATGTTGTATGCATGAATGTATAAATGTGTGAGGGAGATGACGATTCTTGTAGTAAAAACCAAAATCTTTCTAAAATTGAATTCTGCAAAAGTCTGGAAAGAGAGAAAGTTTTTTGCGAGGCCTATTATAAGAAAAGTAGGAATTATACATTACGGATCACCAAGTTGCCATTTCCTTCAGTCATTTCAATTTATTTTCTAATTTATGGCAAGAAGGATATCTGGAGAATTAGGGAGTCAAATATGGCAGGAGGATGGATTTATTCTGGCAGAGAGTGTGTGTAAGTGTAATGAAATCGGAGTAATTTTACTCTATTTTATCAAATTGCTTTATTTTTCTTACACTTTATACGTTATTTCCAAATGAATTAATTTTAGATAGATATGCGATTGGATTTAGTTCGTAAATTACGAATCGTAATTCATGAATAGATTTACAGACTGATTATCATCAAGAAAAATTCATGTTCAGATATTCATTTCAAAGATTGAAACTTTTAAAGTGAGACCACTTAAAACTTCAAATTGTAACATATTCAAAATATATGATCTCAATACTTCACAATAATAATAGATGTGCATTGTTTTAAATTTTGTTATTTTTACCCCACTCTCATTTTTGCAGAGACAACTTGAATGAGAATAGAACAATGAGTAAAGCTTTGATATATTTTTTGCAGATATTCTCCATCGCACCGAAAGAGTCATCTTCACCCGGACAGATAAACTGCAGTGGTTTCCATCCTCCCAAACTCTACCCGGGTGGCAGCCACTACCAAAACAGTGCAAGTGGACAAAAAAGCAAAATGGGACAACGACAACTTTCACCATGATTTGTTTCATCTCAGTTTCCCAACACACACACACTACCCAGCTTTACTTATTCAGTCTTGTGTCTCGCTTATGCATTTCATTCAACAAGCGATCTTTTAACTTTTTGGGGAATTATCACGTTTATGTAAGTTTATCAACTTCAAAAATTACATGTAATAAATATAGTACTGTAAAAATTTGTGGTTTTCCTTACGTTCCAAGTGGGCATTGTAATTCCATGAGATCCATCATCCCCCGTTGGATTTGTAGAACTGGTTGCTCCGTAATTTTGGGGATGAGCACTTCCCCCACTATTTAAAATCTTTTGAGCGTAGGATGAGCTCCCTGCCTGATACGCGGAACAACTCAATTTCATCTTGTCCCATGAGAAGAAACTACTAGAGTTGTTGTTGACGACATGGAGAAAAGAAATCTCCTTCAAAAAATGATAATGAAATATTTACGCCTTGTTATTATTATTGTTCATGTCGTATTTTTAATGGTTATTATTATTCTTATGATGTTGCCACACCACTTATCATAACTATCACTTTACAGCATTCTTATACTTATGTATGTATGTATGTATATTGTCTCCTGCTACCACGTAAGTACGTGTTACTGTACTCTACTGAGACAACGACGACTGACTAAACTAGACTAAACAGAATCACCTTTTTATTATTGGACTGACTGCAGAAGCAGTTCTTTCAAGATTTGTTCTCCTTTTCTACCTCTTCGTTTTATTTGATTATACTTTCACCCAAAAAATTAGGACTGGTTTTGCAATCTTCTTTTGAATCAAGAAGTATCACTCCTACTTTACTTTATGAGGTGTAAGTAATAATTTTATGCTTAGGTTTTCTTCTTCTTCTCTCCTAAATAAAACCGTACCACTACTACACAATCTTAGCTTTTTCTCTCTTTTCTCTTGCATGTATTTTCTTTCTTACTTACTTAATACTTACTATCACGCCAAAAGGAGTAGAATTTTTCTCTGAGAGAAAGCCGAGAACGTATGAAGAGAGAAAAGCAGGTTTTCACAGAGATGAGGAAAGTGACTAACATTGCTCTTGTTTGTGATATGATGTGATCCTAAATCGGCGAATCTCAGGGTTCTCGTTCAACTCGATCTTCTCGTTCTCACACTCTGGTCGTATGTACGTACGTACTTTCTCCATGTCTTGCGCGCATGCATGCATGCAGCTTTCTCCAAGTCAGTCACAGACTAGAAACCCAATTCTACATCTTTTTGTACCCTGCAGTCTACCACACATCACTACTACTAACATGAACTAGTTTCACTTTCACCCCAAATAATAATATCGTCACCATTAACCAAATAACCCTTCAACCAATATACTTAGCTAGCTGGCTGGATTGCTGCCTGTTTGTGGGTTGGGTGAAAAAGATAGCAAGCATATCACGATCACCAACCAACCAACCACTGAATATAAATGTACAAGAAAAACGCATATGAAAATCCACAAGCAATGTTTCACCGCTTTCTTTTAATAATGATAGGATTCAAATCATGAACATGGCAACAATTTTATATAATCATTGTCATAATACAATAATACGTCTTATTCATATGCAGCAGAATACGTAATACAAATATATCTTCATTTTTTTCTTTCTTTCATTCTACACATTACTCAATTCCATATGTGAGTTTTATATTTTATGTTGGTAAGTGTATGACGCATTTGAACTTATACAGCTTCATCCATTCATTCATTTTCAATTATTTTTTTTTGACCAGATTGGAATTGAAATTGACCTGAAAGAGGAGAAGAAAGGAGAAGAAGAAGAACTTTCTTTGGACTTTTACTTTGACTCTCTTCTGACTGATACGGAAGGTACAGGTAATAAGGCATGTACATGTATATGTGTGTGGGAACGGATGGGACAAATTGAAAAGTATCCGACCAGACCAGAGGTAAGAAGAAGAAGCCAGACGAAAGGTAGGCAGGTAGGATTTAGACAGATTTATTTATTCTTCATTTCGAAATTTTACTCTCATCTTCAAGCAAGCATACATACTTGGATATCTTCAGTCCTTCCCTTCTCTCGAATAGAAAGCTCTGGTCTACCATGGACAAATATAATAATAATAATAATAATAATAATAATATCTGTAATAATAATTTGTCAGACCCATTTTCGTGGATGCATACATACATACTCGGAGTGAACAATGAGCTATAATAAAACTTGACAGACGCCAATAATCTTCTCAATTTGGAAAGTGATTCAGTTTTGAAGGAGGACACGCGGAATCTCATTTCTTACAGTGAATTTAAATCCATGTCTTCTTTTCCCTCATCTATCCCTTTCTTAAATAGTTCGTTCTGGATGTAAGTACATACATACATCCAGATTTGTTAGTTTGACAAGTTGAGGAAGTTCTGTTCCACGGTTTTAGGATGATTTGACATTACCTCAATCAATCATACTATGCATGTACGACTATGCAATGCAGCTGATCAATAATATTAGTATTATTATTGTTACAAGGTTAATAATTTAACAGTATGATTATTATTAGAATTAATTACATGTATAGTCAGTCAACTTGACCCGTGTAATAATAATCGTGAAGGAAATGAAATGAGGTGACGGTAGGACATTGGACAGTTTGATTGCGACCACAACTTTCTTCAGGA
This sequence comes from Folsomia fimetaria, assembly GCA_034695645.1. Lineage (NCBI taxonomy): Eukaryota > Metazoa > Arthropoda > Collembola > Entomobryomorpha > Isotomidae > Folsomia > Folsomia fimetaria. The sequence continues at coordinate 1,973 of JAQFZJ010000173.1, read as the reverse complement.
AGCTTAATAATAATAATAATAATAATAATGTAATAATAATAATAATAAGTCCGCGTAGTTTGTTGCGTTCCTTATTGGATATTGGTGGTTTGTGAACAGGGCAAGGTTAGTAGAATACGAACGACGGGCACGGACAGGTATTTCTTTATTGAGGCCCAACCTATACGTGCTGGTTTGGTCGGGTGGATCGTATGTATATCCGACAGAAAGAAATATTTATTTATTCTTCGTCTCTTTCTCTTTCTCCCTCAAGTGGAATTTCTCTCTGTGTCCCGAATCCATCCTTAATTGCCCGTATAATTGCGTCCTTTAATCCGACATTGATTAATAATAATGATGGGAGTGAAAGATTATTATGCCTTCTTTCTTATATAGGATAGAATGTATAGGATGCATTGCTGGCTAAAATAACAGTTTCTTGACGTTATTCACTTTTTTTCGGATAATATTAATACGTCCATTATTTCTTGTAAAGCCTCATTTACTTTGTATCTATCTATCTGAGTCAAGTAAGTAGTGGGTAATTTAGTGTTTTTTGTATTATACGCAACCGTTTACTTACTACTTGTATCATTCATTTGTGCTTTCTTCAATTTCTTCGCTCAATTGATCCTGTCCTCTACAATTCTACAAAGAATGTGTCTCGATTTTGTATTACCTGCATTCATCTGTATTCCCCGAATCGGCTTCAGTTTCCACTTCTTGGTAGTCCGGGCAGCTCTACTCTACCCTAGCAGGCTCGTTATTATTATTATTCCGTGAAAAAGAGCTGATGTAATGTAACTGTAACACAGTGAGCAGATCTCCTCCATTCCATTTGCATCATTCACTTTCCCTGCCTCGTTAATTTTCCAATTGGTTAGCTTGCAACTGATTCAAATTCATTCAATGTGCATAAGAATTCTTATAGTATGATGAAAAAGGAAGGAAGGAATGATACAGATATATAGTAAATCTGCAAAGGAGAGAAAAGAGAAGGTAGAAAGGAAAGTGCGGTGTGTTGGTGGTAGTGGTGGTGGTGCAATAGATTGTATGTAATGAAGTCAAATCATTCAACCAACCAACCATCCATCCAACCATTCTTATCATTTGTTTATTGTTCTTTTTGATTCAGCAGGATACAGTACAATTACAATACATGTTCCATAACTTCACAACTATGTATTGTATATTATACAACAATTAGAATCTTGGAAGTTGACTATAGTATACACTACATATATACAATCACTAATTGACCACTAATTGACTACGATTTGTTCTACTACATAGGTTTGTAGTCACATTACTCTTTTTTATTTGAAGCAATATGCATTATATATAATTTCCTTTTTGATTACCTCTAATGGATTTTAGCATAGTGTTAATGTTTAAATTCTAATATTAATAGCAACTAAGCTGAAAAATATTGATAATATTAAAATAATGTTAGAAAAAATATATAATTACTGGAACATAATAACAATCAGTACAGTCAACAGTGTAATAATTAAGTTGTTAATCACAAACTATGAATTTTAATACTTGCATTTGTATGTTAAAAAATATACGAATCTAAATTATAACAAATCAAGACAAAATTATGAGATTCAAAAGTTACCTTAAAATACGTTTACATAGTTGCATGGAATCATGTTTCTTCTATTTCATTCTAATACTGCATGACTATAGGAATACTTCAGCCTCAAATTAACCATATTTGTCCCAACTTTTCCCACCTGGAATGATTCACTCTAACATTTACTAATTTCCTCAGTTTATCAGTTTATACATATAGATACAGTATTTGTATACAGCATTTTGCAATAAATAGTCATCTTTAGTCTTTATTAAGTAGTGTTAGCTACTTTATGTGAATGCTCTGTCCGTCTGTCCGTCCGTCCGTCTGTCCGTGCGATAACTTTCGAACGGTATGACCTAGCGACCTCAAATTTGAAACATAAGCTATTTAGGTCAAAACTGAGGTCAAGTTC